>PVKA01002405.1:5692-125627 GCA_004027165.1 Ctenomys sociabilis
AAAAAAAAAAAAAAAAAAAAAAAAAAAAAAAAAAAAAAAAAAAAAAAAAAAAAAAAAAAAAAAAAAAAAAAAAAAAAAAAAAAAAAAAAAAAAAAAAAAAAAAAAAAAAAAAAAAAAAAAAGAAATTACCAACAAAGTGAAAAGACAACCCACAAATTTTGAAAAAATCCTAACTAATAAGCACTCAGACAAGGGTTTGCTCTCTAAAATTTACAAAGAACTAAAAAATACCAGGACCCCTAACTGTAATGACCCAATCCAGAAATGGGCATCCAAGATGAACACACGCTTCTCAGAGGACGAAATTAAAAAAAAAAAGAGTAAATATATGAAAAATGCTCCACATCGCTAGTCATCCATGCAATGCAAATTAAAACAGCACTGAGATATCATCTCACCCCAGAAAGAATGGCTTTCACAAAAAAATCAACCAATAACAAATGTTGGAGAGGTTATGGGGAAAAGGGAACCCTTCTCCACTGCTGGTGGGAATGTAGACTGGTGCAACCATTATGGAAATCAGTGTGGAGACTCCTTAAAAAACCAGGACTGGAAATCTCATTCAAGCCGGCTATCCCTTTACTTGGAATTTTCCCAGAGGAACTGAAAACATCATTTCATAGGGATATATGTGTACCTATGTTTGTAGCAGCACAATTTGTGATAGCAAAATCTTGGAAACAACCAAGATTCCCAACACATTAGGAATGGTTGAAAAAGATGTATTTTTATACAATGGAGTATTACTCAGCTGTAAAGAATGATAAACTTGAAGCCTTCATATTTAAGTGGATGCCACTTGAAGATATACTTAGAAGCAAAACAAGCCAGTCCCACATGTGCCAATATTGTATAGTCTCCCTGGTATAACTCAAAAGAAGAATTTCAAATACAAATGTATGACACAATTAAAAGGAAAGCGAGAACTTGGGGATTGAACAATGATGAGAGGGCAAGGAGAAATGCTGAGAACATGACAGGCAAGACCATTTACTTATATACACTAGATGGGTAAGACAATGATCCTGAGAAACATCAGGAGATTTTTGAAACTAGCAGTTAAGTGGTAGGATTCTCACCCCGAGTAACTATATATGCTGATACCTGTGAACCAAGCAAATGCACTGAATTTAACAAAGCGCAATAGAAGGGTCACACTCCAAACGCCTGCCATTCTGGTCTTCTAAATATGTACTTCTTGCCATAACATACCAACTATTACTATACTTTTTTAAGGGGTAATAAATGAAAAATAAGGCAAAAAAATGTCACAAGACAGTCCTGTTACACTGCTACTATGCTGCATATGGATGGATTTCTAAATATCCATGTAAATATATTTGTGTTCATTCCTATTTATTAAAAATTTTTTTTCTTCTTCGTATTCTGTATGGACTTAGAGTCTTGTATCTCAATACTTGACAGAAAATACATGTTCCATGTTATGCCTATGATGTCTGATATTTAGATAAATAATGTGGGTAAACTGAACTGCATATGTTGCAGGGTAATAATAAGCTTCTCTTCTGGAGGGTTAACGACCTAAGTTTTTAAGTCAAAAATTGGAGATAAAGAAAGGCTGCAAGGTCAGTCAACATTTTGGCCCTAGCCTTTGAAGGTCAGGGCATAGGAGAATTTGTAAGGTAACATCATGTAACTCAGTAGTGCCCCAAATTTTCTGATCAAGGAGATTATGGGGACACAGAGGATGTGAATGATGGTGTATAGTGTGCCTAAGGAGAGTCACATGGAGAGAAAACTTTCTCTCAAACTTCCACAGGGAGAAAACTGGTCAAGCAATGGCCATGACTAATCCACAAGGCTGACACTGACAAGGGATCTACAAAGTGTGGTACAGGATTAAAGGACAAACCTTGAGGGTACCTGACTGACCTTATGTGATACTAAAGTTACATTTCTTGTTACATAGATCTTGCTTTAACTCAGTCTTACCTATCCAGCAGAAAAGTATAAAAATGGAATTATATAAAGTAAAGTCATATTAATATACTGAGCTGCAAATGGCTAAAGTCAGCAACTTTTTGTGGATAGGCCACTTCTACTGTGGACTGCTGATCTATGTTGGATTGTTTTATTATATATATATATATATATATATATATATATACATATATATATATATATATAAAATTAGCTATCCATGTTTTGAATGTCTGTAACATGTATTGTTGCATGCCACCCTGTTTATGTCATTTTTTCTATTTGTTTTTGCTTCTATTTTTCACTCCTCAAGGTAAAATACAAATGAATAAAACAAAAAAAATTCTGAGAGTGCTCCTCAGATATGTCCAGGCTTTGATGCTTCTGGGAAGTCCAGGTTGAGGGGACCTAGAAACTCCCTTGCACTGTAGATATCTTCTATCTCATAGGCAATAGAAAAGGCCCGGCAAGTCTCTCTTTACAAAATAGAGGCAAAAATGTCTGTAGCAGAATATATGGGGTTGTGGTGTCATTTGAAAATGAATGGAGCAAAAGAAAACTGAAAACCTACTGGAGATATTTAAAGTCTAGATTATCTTTCCAGTGAAATAATATAAAGCATAGGTTTTAAAGATTGCAGTGTCCACCACTAGTGAAGAAGTGACATAGTCATGGAATTGTCTCCTGCTCTCCCAGAATCAAGACTCCTCTGCCATATATTTGTAGATTGCAGATCACATCGTCCTCACCCAGTCTACAGAACTGAGATGCACTGCAGCATGTCTCTTGTGTCTCTGTGGCCTTTGTAAACATGCTTGTCAACAGGTGTCAGTAGAGTTTCTGTCATCTTTTTCTGAATTCCAGATCTCATGAAAGGGCCTTCTGCGGAAAAGAGGAGAAATGAAAGAAATTCTGAGAAATGTGCTTCCCATCATCATGATGTTTGTGGGCTAACATCTGGGGATCCAGTGTGGGCGCAACTGTCCCAATTTTTAGAGATTTTCCAGTTCAGAGATAATCCCAGAATGTACATGCTTGCACTTCCAAGATGTGGAAGATATGCAAATGTGAATTCACTGCAAATACAAAATATCAATAAATGGCAAATGCAAGCCCAGTGGCATGAAGGATGTAGAAACTTTTGCATAAAGATAAAGAGCAACAAACAAATGTAAAAATATTCTTCTGAGAACAAAAACAGAAAAAAGCAAGAAATAAGATAAGGCATACATAATTTTGGGTACTATTTTCACACACATGAAAATGCATTGCAGCTGCTGGTGGTATTGTGCAATACCAGAATCTGGTAAGTGGTTATAATCATGCAGCACAAGAGGGTATTACTGAGGCCAGGGTGACTTCCCCCACTGCTGCTTCTCAAGTCTTTTGATGTGAAATTCTTGAAGAATTAAAATCTAGATAATGTGTAATCCCTTTTTATAAGAAAGATTGGAATTTTTCATTAGAAGTGCAGCACCTCTTGGTAAGGAATGTTTCTGATTATGAATATTTTCTCCCAATATTTTCAGAAAGGTCAGACACAGTAGGAGGCTTTTTGTCCTCTGATCACAGGAGTGCTGAACGATGAAAACCTCTACAAACAATTCATTCCTTTATTTATTTTTTTCAAATGTATGTATTTGATACGGGGTCTCACTACGCAGTTTGGACGCCTACTGATCCTCCCGTTTTCAGCCTCTCTAGTGCGGAGACTACAAGCACACAACAGCACCCCTGGATTCCCTGGCCAGCTCAGTGTGCCTGGAGGTAAGGCAAGTGTGTCATGTGATGACCAGGATTGAACCCATGTCCCTGTGATTGCCTAAGAAGGCACTTATTCTGCTGAGCTATGTCAACAGACCTTAAACTGTTCATTCTTACATCTCTACCCAGTATGGTCTAAGTTTGCATGTTCTGTCTTCCACAAATCTCTTTCAGGGCCTAGAACACCCTTCTGAGTGTCTGGATTGAGGACCATGGAGGTCATGTACCGAAAGGAGAATAGCAGGTAGAAAATTGGATGTGGATGTCCTGCACAGGGAGGCAGAGGGAGCCTGGGAGGCAGAGGCAGGCCTCACATGGGAGTTCTGGGGCTGTTGACTCAGCCTAGGTGTCCAAGAGGGACAGGAAGGGAGAAGCCTTCAAGCCGTAGTATCAGGTCTGTAGGGCTTGAACACAGGCTTTGGAGGAAGACACCCACACTGATCCAGAGATGCCTGTGGTCCTAGAAGAGGTCTCAATGGCTGAGAGTTTTGGGGTGTTTCTGGAAGGGGCTGTGGGTGATGGACAGAACTAGAGACTGGATTTGAACAGGAAAGCGATCACATATGTACATTCATTCATGATAAGCAGAACCAACGTCTGCATTGTTATCAAAAGAAGGGATTAACTTTAGTGGTGCATGTTTAAGTAAACTCTGATTTGGGAATGCAATCAAGCAGAGAGTGCATGGCTCTTCTCAAAGCAAGAAAGGGGAGAGGTGTCTAAGTGTCTTGGGAGATAAACTGCTAATTCTACCTAATCTTTATGGATTTACTCCATTGTCTCACCAAGCAGCCATAATTTCTAAATAGCACAGCTCAATGAATAGAAGCATTGATTTTTAAAAAATATTTTCTTCTAAATCTATTACAAGAAAAATAGAAGACCATCCTAGATGAAGAACTGAAAGAAGGAGAGTGGCAGAGAAAACTAAAAAGTAGTTGTGAATTTGAGTGGGGAACTGATTGCCCACCTTTGAGCTATGCATGCATTAAATCAGTTGGTGATCACACTGATGCCCCACTGAAGAGGAGGTGACTCAGGATGACAGGTATATTTGGACTCTTCTGAATGGGTCATACTTGCATTGCTCAGCACTTCCTGATCGTAAAATCGAATGTGCAGTGTGCAGCACCGTGTCCAGCTCATTCCAGTGCACATTTGTCCTGGAATAAACTTCCCAATGTTTCTGTTTCAGGGACAGTACATGGCAGGGGGGACTGAGTCCTCCTCAGTTGGGTCTCTGAGTTCCTCTTAAGTGCAGTGTGCTCTGTGGCCATGCGGTCCCTGGAAACTGCACTGAGAGAGTGGGGAAAGCAGAGCAGAGTATCCTGGAATCTGGCCTGGCTTTACTGCCCCTTCGCTCTGTGCAGTGCTCCGGAGTAGCTGTAGCATGTGCTGGGATGCAGTGCTCTCAGGTTCCAGGCCGAGGGAGCTCGGGGGAGTAGCTCTACTGCTGTCTCAGTCCTCACAGCCAACAGCTGAAATCCTGAGCCAGGAGGGCCACATTGCCCACAATACAGACCCCAGCATTGGAGATTTTTCTCAAATTCTTTCAGATGTTGTGAAGTTGAAGGCCCATGAATGTACCTTTCACTTTATGGGTTCTTTTTTTCTTTATGTATTTGTTGCAGGTTCTTACTATGCAGGTAGGATTCATTTTGATCCTCCTGTTTTCAGCCTCCCCAGCACTGGGCTCACAGGTGAGCACCCACATGCCCGGTCTCGGTTGCTGGCTCAGCATGTCTAGGTAGGAGGTGCTGTGATATGTTGTACTAGCGATCAAGCCCCAGTCCTTGTGTTTGCCTAAATTTGCACTTTGTCTGCTCAGCTATTTCGCAAGCCCTGCAACTTGCACTTTCTGAATCTTCTCTCTGATCCTAAGTACTTGGATCACATTGCATCCTTAGCATGTCCCATATTTTATGGAGAATTGTACTGCATAAACCCACCTCTATAACTTACATATGTATGCATATTCAGATTGTGAAACCTAAGCATGTGCTGGTGTTGAGAGATGAAGGCATATTTTGGAAATTAATCGTGTGGCATATTATAAAGGTCAGAAATCAATGTATCACATACTTCTACTAAAATTTCAAAATGTAACATATTTTTACATCACTCAGGCTCTTTAAGCACAGCTATAGTCAGCCTCAAAGGCTTGTTGTACAGGTGGACATACAATCAGAAAGCTTAACTGACATCCTACTTATGGTGCCTGTACATAGAATCTATACGTGTCGTTGAATCAAATAGAGAAGGGACAATGTACTTCTTGTCTCTGAGATTGATTTAACAAAAATCTATTTCCGTAATAAACTGCACATACTTACCGTTTTCATTTTTGTCCAGGTGAAGAAGTTTCTCAAATAACATCTGGATCTTCACTAAGCACTGCAAAGTTACAGGTCTAAATGCCTTCTACGCCCCCTGGCGGTACTGAGTATTTTCAGCCTCTCTAGGTGTGGTGAAGCAGGTTGGGTGGTCCCCACACCTGGTGGTGCGCACTTTGAAGCCGGTGGGTGCGGTAAACCGGTGTTAGGCTTTAACAATAGTCCATTCCTGGATAAAATACGCCCTTAGTCACAGAGTCACGTTTTGTTCAGTGGGTCATGAGGGGTAATCACTGACTGTACTCATATTTACATATTCCAGAAGTGGGCAATCAGTGTCGCACTCAAATTGAAATTCATTTGTTCATTTATTTGTGTATTTATTACTGTGTCTCTCTTAATACTTCCACTTCTCCTCCAGGATTATCTTCTATTGTCCAAGCTCTACATTTAGATGTAGGTATTTTGAAGGATCTATCATTCTTTTTATTGAATAATGATGTCTAGAAATTATGGGTGCTTGGTGGGACTGTGGTATAAATTTATCTGTTACAAAATCACGATTTTTATCTCTCTAACCACAGATACACCTTTCACTTTGCTGTCAATAAAAGAAACAATGTCGTGTTACCTTTGATTGTATTCCGGAACCCTGGATTTATTTCAGAGTCTCCCTTGACCAGGGCCAGCTTTTCCAATAACATTGAATTTCCAATAACATCAATTCTAATTCTAATTATTATTATTATTATTTTTGTCTTTTTGAGACAGGATCTCATTGTGCAGTTCAGGCTTGCCTTAAGCTCACTTTGTAGCTCAGGCTGGTCTCGAACTCACAACATTCCTCCTGCCTCAGCCTCCCAAATGCTGGGATTACAGGCATGCCCCACCATACCCGGCTCTAATTATTATTCATGACTTTGCATATGTGATCAGCTTCCTGTTCAAAACCAATCTCTAGTCCTCATCATCACTCACATCTCGATTGCAGGAACAACCCCACATTCACATCCACCTCCTCTAGGACCACAGGCATTTCTGGGTCCTGCATGTGTGACTTCCCCCACGAGCCTGGATTTGAGCCCTGTGGATGCTATTCCTGTGACCTGAAGGCTTTCCTCATCCTGTCCCTCTTCAACCCCCATGGTGGGTTCTCTGCACCAGCACTCCCAAGTGAGCCTTGCCTCTGCCTCCCAGGCTCGCTACAGCTGCCTGTGCAGCACATTCACATCTCCTTTCTGTCTGCTACTTTCCTCAACTTTTCTGAGCTCCAGTATCCTCAATCCTGGATCTACTATCAGTATTATTCTCAGATGTGTAAGAGATTCGGTGATGTGAGAACATTCAAGGTTAGGGATAACTAGGACAAGTGTGAGAATAGACAGTGTACCATGGCTTGTATCTAGGTGTCCTACAAATCTTCGTACAGTCATGTGATGGCTTCTAGAGTGGTGATTGGTTATTGTGGGTTTGGATGTGGTACCATTTCGGGCAGGTAACTTGCATACCGTGTAAGGAAGGCACAGAGGCCAGCAGGTTACCTGAGCAGCTGCCACTCTTTGCTCTTGCTCTTTGCAGCCACCACGAGTGGCGACTGTATGTCATGTACCACCATGCCTGGGAGTCACCTGAGTATGGACTGATACCTGCACTGACTATGAGTTGAGGAAACCTTTCATCTCTTAATTCTGAGTTTTAGGTATTTTGTCCCACCAATGAGAGAAGAGTAACTGGGACATCATGGTACAGATAGGATACAGACCTTGACCAATAAGCTGTGGTATTCAGAAACCAGAAAAATCACAAGTACACAGTCACTAGCTCAACTATAAATGAAGTACTTCTGAGATCAGAGAAGAGAAGAAAATAAAAACTATCTTGTCTGACATTATTTAAAATATTTGCATTGATCATTCACAAAGATGAAGCATTCCTTTGCTAGAGATGCCGAGCTAGTGATGACAAGTTCCGATCTTTCCTATTAATTGGGACTGTATATTATTTAGATTTTAATCATGCTTGAATTTACACTAAAATCCTAGAAAATCAGCATAAATAAACATCCTCTTTTTTTGTGGCTCCGGTGATTGAACTTAGGAACCTCTTGTGCTGGGCGCATTTTTATAAACTTCTTTTAATTCCTGGTATTGGGTGGCCCAGTTAAGCGCTTAATGAGATGGGCGAGAGTTTCTAAAATGATATCATGCACCAAGAATGAATGAAAATGACACTGCACATATGAAGCACAGAAATGATGCACTGTTTTGCCCGTCAACAGAAGCACATTTACCGCAGGCCTATCCCTGTCACCCTGCTGACTGCAAAGTTTGCATGGGACAATGAACCCTTGTTCAAAAACTGAGAAAATCCAGCCTGAGGTTATGCCATTCCTGCTTGATGTCTTGGAATTTGGACATGTGCAGAGAACAGACTGAGGTATCCTTCACGGGCTGTTCATGCTTCATGTAGAAGTCAGATCCAGTCAGGACCCAGCATGACCACGGAGTTTCTGGCCCAAATACAAGGCCTCTTACTGTTCATGCTCCTATTTAAAGAGGGAAAACACTGGGAATTTCATAGCCCAGTGTGTTAAGTATGACAATCTCTTTGGAAAAGCCTTTATTTAAGTCATGAACAGGTGCGTCTCTATTTGCTCTTACTTTTGCCATGAGGCAGCCAGACTGGGCCTTCTTCATCCTCCAGCGCTGCTTCTCATGGAGACCCAGTCACTGTCCCTCACCAGGTGGGCTGAGCACTCAGAGCACGTCAGCCAGACATCAGGTGAAGCCAGGGAAAGCTCCTCAACTTCTGGCTTCAATTTTTATTAATTTTTTATCATGCAGTTTCTAGAGTTCTAGAAGTCTTTTTTTCTATGTATCTACAGGGCCTCAGTACATATAAGACTCATAGTCTTCTTCCTATTTTCAGCCTCCCAAGCACTGGGATTACAGGCTCGAGCCACCACATTCTGTCTCAGCCACCTGGGGTTTGAAGCCCTGGTGCTGCATTATGCCGAAGCAGACACATTACTCAGCTAAGCCATTTTGCTGGCCCTCCTGCTGTATTCTTAATCAGTTTTCAAAGTTTTCTCTCACTTTGCAATGCAATTGGGCATGTTTACATATCACATTCATGTTGACTGTGAGGGAGATGAGAAGTTACATGGTCCCTGGTCCCGTGAATGATGGAGAGGGCAGTATAACTTAAAGTCTCTATTATGCCTTCTTATTAGGAGAGGTAGGAGCCAGTATCCTTTGTAATCTTTTACCTCTTGAAAACCTAACAAAAGAGAACATTCACCATTGCTTATTAAAATGCCAAGACTGATGGCGTAAGCGGGCTCATACAGAGGAAGAACACTCAACAGTATACAAAAAGTTGTGCGGAATACAGAAAAGTGTAGAACTATACTTTTCATAGCCACAGGTTCACAGATCTTTGATCAAAATTTGAAATGTATTGAATGCATCTATAAACTTGAATGTTCTGTCCCAACTAAGGGGAGGTTAACTTCGGAATATAGGATGACTTGGCACTTGAAAATCAACCCATACAAGGGACAGATTAAAGAGCAAAATCATAAACTGAATTGGGAGCCTGCAAGTGCAGAGAGAACATGTTTAAGTGTGTGTGACACAGAGGAAAGGGAAGGAGATAAGGAAGTCATCCTGAACAAGACCACAGGGTGAAAATGCAGAAGTCCCAGGAAACACTTGGAGAGTGGAGAAGGCTGCAAAGCCAGGTAGGCCTCAAGGAGAGGGGTGCTGAAGGAAGGGACTCACACAGAAGAAGGTGGGCAGTGAAGAGGACAAAAGGTGCCCACGGACCTTAGAGCTGCAGCAAGATCCCGCTGACCCTAGGGGACCACCACCATGAATCTTGGACTCTTCCCTAAGCATTTTCTCTCCTTGTCTCAGTGCTGCACACTTCCCTTGATTGTTATAAAAGATGTGCTAACTGTCATTAAGTTTAATCAATGAAATTTGTTAATCAGTCTAGGAACACCGACGACTTAGATTTTACTTCATGATGTCAAATTAGAGGAAAGATATAGGAGCCTGTTTAACAATAGAAAAGTAGATCCAATAATATTCATATGAATATTTTCTGGGGTGGGGGACTGCCGGGGAGATAGATAGTGCTGGCTTCTCAAGTGCAAGGTAATGAGCTCAATCCCAGGTAGTGCAAAAAAAAATTCCTTCAATATTTTCCATTGTTTCTTCAGATTGTCAAAAATTGTTCAAGTTATTCAAACCCTTTAAAGAGAACTTTATTATACTTATTTAAGGCAACTTCAAGAGAGGGAATGTATCCGTGTAGAATCAAGAATGCTAAAGATAGAAATAACTTGAGAATACACAGTGTTTAAGAAAAACAGTAGCAACAAATTGGTAGCAATTATACTGTTTTCAAAAACTGCCTATTAACACATGCATTGTGCCGTACCAAATAGTGTGTAATTATGGAGCACATCATTGTTACTTCCTAAAGAAGAATACTGACTCAAATGAAAAATTTAAACAACATTTTCAAAGCAAAGATGTTGATATCCTTTCAGGAATCAGTAGGTCCGTGAGCCATCCAGCAGCGAGGTACCAACGGCCCCAACTGAGGGATGCACTGCCCTGCCTCATGGGGAGGCAGACCTGTGGACCGTACTTGTGGCCTCCACTGAAGGCATTGAAACCCTAGGCTTGGTGCCCCAGTGGCAGGACTGATGTCTCTGTCCCTACATCTACACCTTCTCTTTCCTGTGTACACTTCATAGCAGTTTCCCAGGAGGTGTCTTATGGGCCACTGTAGTACTTTAGGGCCCATCCATCCTCAGCTGCCTCATCTGACACCCAGCCCCACAAGCCTTCGTATATTTTTGCATGGATCACATTTCACCCCAGTGCTGCCGTGCACATTTGCTCTTATGGTGAATGTGTCCCTAATCTTGTAAACACCCTGGAGAACTGTGTTTCTCAGGATCCTAATGAAATCTGGGAATACTGATGTGTAGGTCATGGAATCAAGAGGCTGACAGAGGGCAGGACGTAGTAGCTCAGTGGGTGATTATAGGTGAAGACAGTAGATGGGCACAAGTAATAATCTCAAAATCTCAGGAAGCTGGTAGCGTAGTACGCAGAAAGACATGTGGAGAGAGAGACAGAGCCGGCCTTTCCGCTATGGGAGAGCAAACCCCTGATTTTGGTAGAACCAGGGGAAGTGAAGAGACAAGGGGACGGGCGACAGAAAGCTTAGTGGGACACGGCGGCACTGACAGGTCGTTAGCACTCTTCCATATTAAAAATCCTGAGCACAGCACCAGTGTTATCTTGCTTTGCCTTGTGGGTTTCTATTGATATTCCTTACTTCCCAATCTTATCTGTATTATTTTGTTTCTCATGCCAAGATCTTCAAAGTCTGAATCAAGGAGTTAGTCTCTCTGTAGTACATATTATGCATGTCGGCATTTTGCCTCAGCAGTGAGAGAAAACGGGACCTGCGCTGTTACTGTCACCATGTGGTTCCAGAATCTTTGGAAATGCCCTGTGGAAAGCCGACAGAATTTCGGTGATGTCAGCTGAGAGAGTTGAAGTGGACCACTGCGAGACGTTCTGTACGGAGATTACAGTCAGAGCTCACGGTACCAGAAAAGTGGTAAACACCAGGCTTGACAGATTTCTGTTTGGAAGAAGGACTACGGTGGGTGTTGGACTCAGATAATCTGTGTCATGGCTTTGGAAATGATATGACTGCTTTTGGCTTGTGGCCAGAGGCTAAGATTAAGGGCAGCAAGTTAATCTGGCCAAAAGCATTTAAGGCTGTCAGATGCTGAGTTCCTGGCCTGGCTGCTGTGGGGAGGTTTCAGCCAGAAAGGAAGATGGAGGAATGCTGCAGACTGCAAACATAGAGCAGAAGAGGTCTGCACTGCTGAGCAGGAACAGGAGAATGGAAAAGATGGTCTGAGGGCACCTCAGGAAGCAGTGCGTCTCCAAGCTGTGCAGCATCCAAACTGCCAAGCTGAGACTTTTCTTTGAGGTAAAAGCTGTAGAGAACCATGGTAGAGACATGCAGAGGGATAATGACCTTCATCCTCAGAAGGACTGAGAGCGCCCACTTGAGCCCACAGCAGTCTACTGTGTTGGATCCGCACACGCCTCCTCATCTTGCTACCTCTGAGAACTTAGTCAGTGTGAGACCCGGTTACCTCATTTGGTCTGATTTACTGTCCTGTGTGTTCTTTCCAACACCAGTATTCTTCTGTGGATCCTTTTCTGAAGAGCATATTACAAATATAGACCTAGATTCATGGTAAGTTTTGAGGAAATTGGTCATATATGTATTGTAACAAAAGGCCCACCAGCCAAGAAGTTGATCTTCCCAGGGAAATCTGCTATTCTTAACTGATCTGAGGACACTAGTGCTGGGTACACAGGGGCTGAGCTGAGCCACTGAGAGCAGCCTGGCCTGCAGGTGGCCCTCCCCGCCCCACCCTGCTGATTTGCATGTGCCCACAGCACAGTCTGCTGTCCCCAGGACTCCTTAAGAGACCACTCACACTCTGCACAGGAGGGGCTCCAGGTCAGGACACAGCGCAGACATGAGGCTCTCCAGCCAGCTCCTGGGGCTCCTGCTGCTCTGGATCCCAGGTATGGAAGAAGAACAGTGGGGATCTCCTCAGACTCATGTGGCCAGTGCTGCCTGGTCCTGCAGAGCTGTGTTCTGTTCTCATGTGCACCTTTGTGAATATCTCTTTTTATGTTTCCCATGTTAGGTGCCAGGTGTGACATCCAGATGACCCAGTCTCCCTCTTCTGTATCTGCATCGGTAGGAGACAGTGTCACCATCAATTGCAAGGCCAGTCAGAGCATAAATAAATGGTTAGCTTGGTATCAACAGAAGCCAGGGAAAGCCCCTAAACTTCTAATCTATGATGCAACCAATTTGGCATCTGGAGTCCCATCGAGGTTCAGCGGCAGTGGGTCTGGGACAGATTTTACTCTCACCATCAGCAGCCTGGAGCCTGAAGATGTAGCCACTTATTACTGTCAGCAGCATAATAGTTACCCTCCCACAGTGACTCAGGCCATGACAAAAATCTCCAGGGGAAGCAGAAGTGTGAGGCTGGCCTTCACCAGCTGGTCTTCACAGTGCCTCAGAATTCTGAGAGTGTTCCTCAGATGTGTCCAGGCTTTGAAGGTTCTGGGAAGTCCAGGTAGAAGGGACCTAGAAACTTCCTTGCTCTGCAGCTATCTTCTATAGTGTAGGCAACAGGAAAGGCCCAGAAAGACTCTTTACATAATAGAACCAGAAATGTCTGTAGCAGAATTTTTGCTGTTGTGACATCATTTGAAAATGGCTTGGAAGAAAAAAACGTACTAGAGATATGCAAAGTCCAGATTATCTTTCATGTGAAATAACATGAAGATTGTAGCGTCCACCACTAGCAAAGAGGTGACATAGTCATGGAATTGTTTTCTGTTTTTCCAGAATGCAGACTCCTCTGTCACTAAATGTATAGGCTGCTAATCACGTGGTCCTCAGACTGCACACAGAGCTGAGACACTGCATTGTCTTCCTTGTTTCTCTGTGACCTTGTCCATGTATCTTTCCACACCTGTCAGTAGAGGTTAGGTCATCCTTTTCTTGAATTCAAAATCTCAGGGCAGGGCCTCACATGGATAAAAGCTGCAGAAAAAAAGGAGAAAGAATATAATTCTGAGCAATGTGCTTCTCAAGGTCATGATGATATTTGGGAGCTGACATCTGAGGATCCAATGTGGGCTCCCCTGTCCCAATTCCTAGAATTTTTTGAGTTCAGAAATTGTTTTGGTTTGTGTATAGGTGCCCCCTGCAATCTTGGGATGGCTCCTGGAGTTTGTGACTGACTGTTGTGGGTGTGGATGCTGCATCTAGCCTGGGCAGCTAATTTGCATTACAGTGTAAAGTGGGAAGAGGAGTCAGCTGCTGGAGCTGCTGCTCCCTCTTTTTTGCTATTGCTCTTTGCTGACACCATAAAGGTTGTTGTCTGCCTTTTGCCACTCTGCCTGGGAGCCAGCCAAATGTGGACCGAATCTCCAGTAACTGTGAGCTAAGTAAACCTTTCCTTCCTTCATTTGGAGTGTCAGGTATTTGTCCCAGCAAGGAGAGAACAGTAACTAAAACAGAGATCATCCAAGAGCAGACATGCTGGCACCTTCAAGAGTTATCTGCACATATGAATTATCTGCAAGAAAGGTTTCTATCCATGTGACTCTCCCCAGGCACACTATACATCATCAGTCTCTGTCCTCTGTGGCTCCATAATCTCTTTGATCAGAAAATTTGGGGCACAACTGAGTTTCATGATGTTACAGTACAGGTTCTCCTATGACCTGAGTCTTCACTAAGAAAGAAAGACTAGGGCCAAAATGTTGGCTGGCCTTGCGGCTCTTCTATTTCTCCAACTTTGATCTGTGAACTTAGGTTTCTAACCACCCAGAAGAAAAGCTAATTAGTAACCTGCAGCATATTCCATTCTGCTTTCCCTAACTATCTGACTCAATTATCTTCAGTTGTTGTTGGACAATTCTATTTGTATTTCTTCTTTTGACTTCTTATACTAGGGAGACTACACGATATTTGCACATGTTTGTCTGGTTTATTTGACTCACGAGTATAGGTTCAAGTGGCATCCACTTCAATATAAATGCTTGAACTTTATCATTCTTTATAGGTGAGTAAATACTCCATTACATAGAAATACATTATTTTCCACCATTCCTCATGTGACGAACATCTTGGTTTTTTCCAAGAGTTTGCTATCACAAATTGTGCTGCTATAAACATAAGTACACATGTATCAGTATGACATAATGTTTTCAGTTCCTCTGGGAAAATTCCCCGTAAGGGGATAGCCGGCTTGAATGGGATTTCCAGTCCTACACTAACAAGGAGTCTCCACACTGACCTCCACAGGGGTTGATTCAGTCTACATTCCCACCAGCAGTGGAGAAGTGTTCCCTTTTCCCCACAACCTCTCCAACATCTGTTGTTGGTTGATTTCCTTATGATAGTCATTCCTTTTGGAGTGGGATGGTATCTCAGTGTTGTTTTTATTTGCATTTCATGGATGGCTACCAATGTGCAGCATTTTTTCATATATTTATTTGCTTCTTTAATTTTCCTCTGAGAAGTGTGTATTCATCTCAGCTGCCCATTTCTGAATTGGGTCTTGAAATTTGAGGGCCCTGTTATATCTTAGTTCTTTATATATTCTAGACAGCAGACCTTTGTCTGCTTGCTTATTAGTTAGGACTTTTTCAAAGTTTGTGGGTTGTCTTTTCACTTTGTTGACAATTTCTATTGACGTGCAGAATCTCTTCAAGAAGAGTTGATCCCAGTTGTTGGTTCTTTCGAGTGTTTCCTGTGTAGGGTCTCATAGAGAGCAAACTGGTTAAACATTGGCCGTGAGTCATCCACATGGATGACACAAACAAAGGATCTACAGAGTAAGTTAAAGGATAACAAGATAAACTCTGAGGGGACTTCACTGACCTCATCAGAAACAAAAGCTACATCTTTTGGTATATAGTTCTTGATCTATCTCGGTCTTAATCATCCTGCAAAAAAGTCTAAAACTCAGGTATATAATGTGGGGCCATAATAATAAGTTGAGCTATAAATGCCTTTAATCAACAACTTCTTCAGATAACTCAGTATTATTGTGGAATGTTGCACTGTGTAGGATTCTGTCATCAAGTTCAGGCACCTAAAATGACAATGGAGTGCTCATCTTTGACTGGTCTACACCAAAAAAAAGGCATACAAAGGAAGAATCATGTGTGTGTATAAACATTACAGTTAGGATAAATATGCCGTGCTTCTGCATAATTCTATGAGAAGCAAGATATGCACTAATATTAGTTGGACAAGATATTAAGTTGGCTTCTAGTACTACGAACTAGCATTAGGGAGATAACAAAGAAAAAATTATTAATTATTGAATCTGTGAAATAGTTCAGCTATATAAGATAAGACAGTTATGTAGCTGCTGCTCCCTCTCCCTTTTGTTCCTGCTCTTTGCTGACACCATGAAAGGCTGTTGTCTGCCTTGTGCCACTCTGCCTGGGAGCAGGCTGACTGTGGACTGAAACCTCTAGTAACTCTGAGCTAAGTAAACCTTTCCTTCCTTCAGTTGGAGTGTCAGGTATTTTTCCCAGCAAGGAGAGAACAGTAACTAAGACAGAGATCATCCCAGAATATACATGCTTGCACTCCCAAGAGTTATCTGCACACATGAATTATCTGTAGGAAAGTTTTCTCTCCATGTGACTCTCCCCAGGCACACTATACATCATCATTCTCTGTCCTCTGTGGCTCCATAATCTCTTTGATCAGAAAATTTGGGGCACAACTGAGTTTCATGATGTTGCAGTACAGGTTCTCCTATGACCTGAGTCTTCGCTAACAATGAATGACTAGGGCCAAAATGTTGGCTGGCCTTGTGGCTCTTCTATTTCTCCAGCTTTGATCTGTGAACTTAGGTTGTTAACCATCCAGAAGAAAAGCTAATTAGTAACCTGCAGCGTATTCCATTCTGCTTTCCCTAACTATCGGACTCAATTGTCTTCTGTTGTTCTTGGACATTTCTATTTGTATTTGTTCTTTTGACTTCTTATACTAGGGAGTCTACATGATATTTGCACATGTGTGTCTGGTTTATTTCACTTACGAGTATAGGTTCAAGTGGCATCCACTTCAATATAAATGCTTCAAGTTTATCATTCTTTATATCTGAGTAAAACTCCATTATATAGCAATACCACATCTTTTGCAAAAATTCCTCATGTGATGGACATCTTGGTTGTTTTCAAGATTTTGCTATCACACATTGTGCTGCTATAAACATAGGTACGCATATATCACTTTGACATAATGTTTTCAATTCCTCTGGGAAAATTCCCGGTAGGGGGATAGCCGGTTTGAAAGGGATATCTAGCCCTACTCTTACAATCCCACCAGTAGTAGAGAAGAGTTCCCTTTTCCCCACAACCCCGCCAACATTTGTTGTTGGTTGATTTCCTTATGATAGCCATTCTTTCTGGAGTGAGATGGTATCTCAGTGTTGTTTTTATTTGCATTTCATGGATGGCTACTGATGTGGAACATTTTTTCATACATTTATTCACTTCTTTAATTTCATCCTCTGAGAAGTGTATATTCATCTCAGCTGCCCATTTCTGAATTGGGTCTTGAAATTGGAGGGCCTGTTATATCTTAGTTCTTTATATATTCTAGACAGCAGACCTTTGTCTGCTTGCTTAGTTAGGATTTTTTCAAGATTTGTGGGTTTTCTTTTCACATTGTTGACAATTTCTTTTGACGTGCAGAATCTCCTCAAGAAGAGTAGGTCCCAGTTGTTGGTTCCTTCGAGTGTTTCCCGTGCAGGCCCTCATAGAGAGCAAGCTGGTCAAGCATTGGCCGTGACTCATCCAAATGGAGGATACAGACGAAACATCCACAGAGTAAGTGACAGGAAACAATATAAACCCTGAGGGGACTTTACTGACCTCATCAGAAACAAAAGCTACATCTTTTGGTATATAGTTCTTGATCTATCTCGGTCTTAACCATCCAGCAAAAAAATATAAAAATCAGGTATATAATGTGGGGCCATAGCAATAAGTTGAGCTATAAATGCATTTAATCAATGACTTCTTCAGATAACTCATTATTATTGTGAAATGCTGCACTGTGTAGGATTCTGTCACCGAATTCAGGCACTTAAATTGGTTTAATGGCAATGAAGTGCTCATCTTTGACTGGTCCAGACCAAAAAAAAAAAAAAAAAGGTATACAAAGGAAAAATGATGATGTGTGTGTATAAATAGTACAGTTAGGATGAATATGCCTTGATTCTGCATAATTCTATGAGAAGCAAGATTTGCACTAATAGTGGCTGGACAAGATATTAAGTTGGTTTCTAGTACTATGGAAAAACTCTTGGGAGATAACAAGGAAAATGTATTAATTATTGAATTTGTGATATAATTCAACTATATAAAATAAAATAATTATACAGATACACTCTCTTCATTGACTGAGTAGAGACATCTGCTATAATAATGCCTGTAAGCATAATATCATGCATGCACCCTGTATGACACAAAAGCATTACAAAAACATTTAGCAATTTACTAATTTATCAAATCTATTCTGTTAGTTTGTCTTGAAACTGTTTCAATGCTACTTGTTCATCAATAAAAATAGTAAGAAAAGGAAAAAGAAAAACATTTTCAAAATAAAAATGTAAAATCAACAAAAATAAGAATTATCGGCAAATACAAAATAGCAATAAATGAGAAACACAAAGGAAGCTGCATGAAGTGACTACAAACATTTGCCTAAAGGTACAGAGAAACAAACAAAGTTGAATATATTCTTGTGAAAACAAAAACAGACAAAAAACAAGAAATGAGACAAGGCATGCATAGTTATAACAACTATTTTCACACACATGAAAATGCATTCCAGCTGCTGGTGGTGCTCCTCAGTGCCAGCATCTGGTGCGTGGTTAGAAGCGCGCAGCACAAGACGGTGCTGCTCAGGCCAGGTGACTTCCCTCGTACTGCTTCTCCAGGCTTTTGCCGTGAAATTCATGCAAAATTAAAATCTAGGTGACACATAATCCTGATTTTTGAGAAAGCTTGGAATTCGTCACTAGTAGCACAGCACCTCAGGGAAAGAAACCTCTCTGTTTATGAATGCTCTCTGGTAATATTTTCAAAAGGGTCAGACAAAGAAGGAGGGTATTTCTCCGCCTACCACAGGACTGCCTAGTGATGGACATGCACGTCTCTTTTGGCAGTTTTCTGGAGGGCTAAGATTATCACTCTTACTCTATGTATGCCTCTATGAACAGTTTATTGTTTTCTTTTATTGTATGTATTCAGTATATTACACATGGTTTCACTATGCAGTTCAGACTCCTAATGATCCTCCCATTTTCAGCCTCTCCAGAGCTGCGATTACAACCACGCACCACCACCCCAGATTCTGTGGCCAGCTCAGTGTGCCTAGAGGTGGGACAAGTGCAGCAATCAGTTATAGGGATTGAACCCAGGTCCCTGGGCTTGCCTAAGCAGGCACTTAGTCTGTTGAGGTATCTCACTGGTCGTTGAACTGTTTATTCTTATATTTGTACCTAGTTTGCTCTAAGCTCGCATGATCCATCCTCACCAAATCTCTTTCAGCGCCTAGAACACCATTCTCAGTGGCTGGATTGAGGACAATGGAGGTCAGGCCGGGTAAGGAGAATAGCAGATAGGAAAGTGAAAGTGCATGCCCTGCACAAGGAAGAAGAGGGAGCTTGGGATGCAGAGGCAGTCCTCACGTGGGAGTGCTGGGGCTGTGGACTCAGCCTTGGTGTCCAAGAAATCTAGGATCAGAAAAGCCTTCAGCCTGTAGAATCACCTCTGTAGGGCTTGAATGCAGGCTTGGGAGGAAGACACCTATGCTGACCCAGAGATGCCTGTGTTCCTAGAAGAGGTGTCAGTGGCTGAGAGTGTGGGGGTTATATTTCCAAGTAGATATGGGTAGTGAGGAGGACTGGAGACTGGATTTGAATAGGGAAGCAATCACATATGTAGAATCATGACTGATAAGCAGAACCAAGGTCTGCATTGTTATCCAAAGAAGTGACTTACTTTAATGGGGTGTATTTAAGTGAACTGTGTGGTTTGGGAAAGTAATGAAGCAGAGTGTGAAATGATGTTCTCACAGAGAGAAAGGTGAGAGGTGTGCCTGTACACAGAGAGACAAACTGCTAATTTTGCCCAGTCTTAATGAACTTATAGCATTGTTTCACCAAGCAGCCATAATTTCTAAATATCACTGTTTAATAAAATAAGCATTGATTTATTTAAAAAAAAAATATTGGACCAGGGAGATAGCTTACTAGAATAAGGGCTTGCTGTCAAACATAAGATCCTGAGTTCAATGACCACTTCCATACAATACAATACAATACAATACAATACAATACAATACAATACAATAAAATAAAATAAAGTAAAATAAAATAAAACAGGCCCTAAAAAATCTACTTCATCTAGTACAGGGAAAATAGAATATGATCCTAGAAGAAGCACTGAAAGAGTGAGAATTGCAGAACAAGAATACAAAGTAGCTGTGAATTTGAGTGGGACACGGATTGCCCACGTTCGGACTACATGAGCATGAGAGCAGTTACTGTCACAGTGACGTCCACTGAAGAGAATCGGACTCCACCACTAGAGGCGTGTTTGGACTATTCTGAAAGCGTCACATTCCCACTCCTCAGCCTTTCCAGATCGTGAATTCTAGTGCGCAGTGTGCAGCCCTGTGCACACCTCATTCGGGTGTACCTTTCTCCTCTAATAATTCCCCATGTCCCTGTTTCAGGGATAATACACAGCAGAGGGAGTGAGCTGCTCCTCAGTTGGGTCTCTGAGTCTCCCCTAAGTGCACTGCGCACAGGACCCTTTGGTCCACTGGAAACCACACCGAGAGAGTGCTGCGCACAGAGCAGAGCACCCAGGAGTTGTGGCTGACATCGCTCCCCCCACTCCCATGTAGGTGCTGGGGAGTACCTCAGGGATGCAGCACTCTCAGTTTCCAGGTTGAGGGAGGTCAGGGGAGGAGATCGACTGTTATCTCAGTCCTCACAGGAAACAGGAACAGCTTAAATCCTGAGCCAGGAGGGTCACATTACCCACAATACAGAACCCTGGATAGGAGATTTTTCTCAAATTCTTTTCGATGTTTGGAAAGTTGAGTGTAAAGGGATACATCCCTCTCTTCTGCCGCAGAGTTCCACTACACAGCTCAGACTCGTGGTGATCTTGCTGCTGTCAGCGTCTCCAGTGCTGGGAATACAGGCCTGTGCCCTCACACCAGGCATCAGTGGTCAGCTCAGGGAGCCCAGGGTGGAGCTGCTACAGTATGTGGTACTAGTGATCAAACTCCAGACTCTGTGCACACCTAAAAGTGTACTTACTCCACTCAGCTATATTGCCAGCCCTCCAACTTGCACTCTTCGGGTATCTTTTATGAGCTTAAGTGCCTGGATCACAGCGCATCCTAAGCATCTCTTGTACTTTATGGGGAATTCTACTTAATTAACCGACCTCCTATGACTTACATGTGTGTACATGTTCAGATGGTGAAGACAAAACATGTATCAGTGGTGAGTGATGAAGACGGAAAGTGGAATGAGTCTGTGGCAGGCTTAAGAAGGCCCAGAATCCAACACATCGCATCCTTCTATTGATTCTCAGGAAAATTTGCAAATGCAACATAGTTGCACAACATGAAGGCTCTTTAAGGGCAGCTCTAGTCAACCTGAATACATAAAATTCTCACAGGGGAAGGCTCTGTGGGAGGTGAACACAATTTGAAAGTTTAATTGATATCTCTAGCTATGGTGCTCATACATAGGATTTATACATGTCATTGAATCAAACAGAGAAGGCTCAGTGCATTTCTCGGTTCTGAGATATTTATGTAAGAAAACCTCCATTTCCATAATAGACAGCCCCATACTTAGGTATCTCACCATTTTCATTGTTCCTCAGGCAAAGAAGTTTCTCAAATAACATTTAGGTCCTCCCCAAACCCTCCAAAGTAAAAGGTCCCAATGCCCCCTGCGCCCCCTGGGTACTAAGTATTTTCTCTGTGTCTCTCGGGGTGTGGAGCAGTACCTTGCGTGGTCCCACAGTAAGCGGTACTCACTTTGAACCTGGATGGAGGCTGTTCTTGCCAGAATGCAGGGCTGCACGGCACACTTTCCCTTTGATAATTACAAAATTCGTGTGAAGAAGAGTGGTACGTTTAGAATAGTCCATTTCTGGTTAAAATATGACTTTAGTCATGAAGTCACATTTTATTCAATGGGTCATGAGGGGTCGTCATTAACTGTGCTCGTAGTTACCTATTTGGGAACTGAGCAATCAGTGTCCCATTCAAACTGAAATTTATCTATTCATTTACTGATTTATTTATTGCTGTGCCTTTTACATTCCTTTTGTATCTCCTCCAGGCTCAGCTTCTATTTTCCCAGTTCTATATTGAGATGTAGGTATTTTGAAGGATCCGTTGTTCTTTTTGTTGAATAATGATAGCTTGAAATTAGAGTTACTTGCTTAGACTGTGGTGTAATTCTCTTTGTGATAAAATCCACACTTTATCTCTCTAACCACAGTACACTTTTACTTTTCTGTCAATGAAAGAAACAACGCAGTACCTTTGATTCTATTCCAAAATGACAGAATTTATAGCAGAGTCTCCTTTCAGTTGGGCCAGCTCTTCCAATAATATTGAAGACGTTAATTCTAATTATTATTCCTGAATGTTCACATGTGATCAGCTTCACGTTCAAAACTCATCTCTAGTCTTCTTCATCACTCACATCTCAAGTGCAGAAATTCGCCTACATTAACCTGTTCTAGGACCACAGGTGTCTCTGTGTCCTTTATGGGTGTCTTCTGCAAAAGTCTGGGTTTGAGCCCCGCAGATGTAGTCCCTGTGTTATGAAAGCTTTCTTCAGTCTGTCCCTCTTAGACACTGATGAAGAGCTCACTGCACCTGCATTCACACAGAAGCCTGCCTCTGCATCCCAGGATTGCTCCGGTTCCCTGTTAAGTGCATGAACAACTGCTTTCTATATGCTGTTGTCCTCCACCCGCATGAGCTCCATTGTCCTCAATCAGGGAGCTAAGAATGGTGTTATCCTAAGAACTGTAAGAGATTTGGTTGTGTGACAACACTCATGCTTAGAGAAAACTTGTACAAGTGCAAGAATGAACAGATGTGCTGTGACTTGTGTCCTAGTTGTCCCCCAAATCTTTCTGCAGTCATGGTAAGGTTTCTAGAGTTTGTGATTGATTATTTTGGGTGTGGATGCAGTACGTTCCCTGGGCCAGGTAATTTCCATTACAGTGTAAGCAAGGGACAGAGGCCAGCTGGCCACATGAGCTGCTGCCACTCTCTTCCCTCTTCCTCTTCGTGGCCACCATGAATGGCTACTCTTTGTACATGTGCCACATTCCTTGGAGCTACCTAACGATGGACTAAGACCTCCACTGTGATCTAAATACATCATTTCTTAATTCATTTTGGATGGTGGGTACTTTGTCCCATCAACGAGAGAAATGTGCAGGATACAGCATGTTATAGAGAGGATACAGAGTAAGACCGATAACCTGTACAGGCCATAGTAGTGATGGCAAGCTCCAACCTTTGCTATGTATTGGGACTGCATATTATCTAGATTTTAATATTGCTTTAATTTGCACTAAAATCCTAGAGAATCACCATAAATATTCTATTTTTTGTGGTAGCAGGGATTGAACTCAGAACCCTTATGTGCTATGTACTTGTAAACTTTTCAAATTCCTGGTATTGCGAAGCGATGTTCAGTTCCTATTGAGCTGGGAGAGAGTTTATCAAATAATATCATGAATCAAGAAGTGAAGAAAATAACACTGTACACATGAGACACAGAAATGATGCATTGCTTTGTCCCCCAGCAGAAGCACATTCACTGTAGACCAATCCCTACAGCACCCCTGACTTCAAAGAGTCCAGGGGACAGTGAACCCTTGTTGAGTGACTGACATAATTCAGCCTGATCTTATGCCCACTCCTTCTCAGTATCTTGGAATTTGCACATGCCCAGAGAATACATTGAAATATCCAACATGAGCTGCACATACTTTGTGTAGAAGTTCGATGTAGTCAGGACTCAGCATGACCATGGAGGCCCAGCTCAGCCAGAAGGGCTCCTACTGAAGTTGCTCCTAGTTAAAAGTGCAAAAACCTGGGAGCTTTGTAGCCCAGTGCATTAAGTATGGCCAGTGTTTGGAAAAGCCTTTCTTGAAATCATGAACAAATGGGTCTCTATCTGTTCTTACATTTACCATATGGCATCCCGATTGCGCCATCTCCATCCTCCAGGGCTGCTTCTCACAGAGACAAAGTCACTGTCCCGCACCAGGCAGCCTGCGTACTCATAGCAGGTCAGCATGGCAATAGGTGAAATCAAGGAAATCTCAAGTTCTCGTTTCAATTTTTATTAATATTTTATGCTGCAGTCTCTAGAGCTCTAGAAGTATTTTATTTCTCTATTAAGGACAGGGTCTACTGGGTCTACAGGGTCTCACTACATAGATAGGACTCATAGTGATCCTGCTGTTTTCTGTCTCCCAACCCCTGGGATTACAGGTGTGCACCACTAAGCCCAGGCTCAGTCACCTGGGAATCAATCCCATCCACTCACTGTATTCTGCCTAAGCAGGCACATTAGTCTGCTGAACCGTCTTGCATTTCCTCATGCTATGTTATTAATCAGTTTTAGAAGTTTTCTCTGTGAGGATCTCTGTGTGGAATGCCACGGCTGACTTGATGTCCTGAATCAATTGTGCATGTTTACATTTCACGGGCATTTTGACTGTGAGGCAGCCCAGAAGTTACATGGACCCTGGTCCAGTGAACAATGGACAGGGCAGTATAACCTATGGCATTTATCATCGGTTCTTATTAGGAGGATTAGGAACCGGTTTCCTCTGTATTCTTGTAACTCTTAAAAACCGAAGTAAAGACAGCATTCACCATTGCTTCAGAAAATGCAAAGAATGACATCCTTTGTAGGCTCAAATATAGCAATAACATTGCACACTTCAGCAGTGTGCAAGAAGTTGCATGGAATACAGAAAAGAGTAAGAGTGTATTTTGCACTCTGACACAAAATTGGAAACGTGCTAAATTGATATATGAAATGTAATAATGTGTCTCATATAACAGGTGTTTATACTTCAAATATAGGGTGATTTGGTATTTTTTTGTGTGTGTTTTAATACTAGAAATTAAACACACAGCCTTGTGTACGCTATGCAAGCACTCTACTATTCAGCTATGTCCTCAGCTCTATGCTATTCTTCAGTATTCAAGCTAATTAGCCATTTACATGCTGTATCTACAACTAATACTGAATCATCTACATTTTTGAGTTGTATTACTTTACCTTAAACCATCATTACCTCTAGCCTGGATTACTGCAGGAGCCATCGTTCAGCTCATCCTCCATCTTCATTTTCACCTGTTCAAATCCTTCTCTCTGTGGTCCAGTACAAATGGTCAAACAGCAAAAATGCCAAAATTAGTCCTTCAACTCTTCCATTACAAACCTTTATTTCTCCCCCATTTCTCTCAGGATCAAGTCCATGTAATATAATCCAGCTAATAAAATGCTTAATAAGCATGCTTGTTTATGTCTTATCTCCTCTGTTTATTCTTTTTTTCTTACCAGATGCATAAGTCACATGATTGGTCATTTATAATTTACCACTCATAAAACACTTTGTCAAGATGCTAAAAAGCATATGTTGGATGGCTTTAGGAGCAGATAGTTTTGGACTAAAATTTTGGTAGCATGGTCTTGAAGCTGCACTTGTAAAAAAATACAAAAAAGAAAACAAAGGCTTGCAGAGGACAGGACATAGTAGCTCAGAGGCTGACTTTAGGTGAAGACAGTAGACGGGCACAAGCAATAATCTCAGAATCTTGGGAAGCTCCTAGCATAGCACATAGAATGACATTTGGAGCAAGAGACAGAGCTGGCCTTTCAGCGTTGGGAGAACAAACTCCTGATGTTGTCAGGAACAGAGGAAGGAATGAGACCAGGGGACAGGGAACCGAAATTAAGTGGGGCATGGAGGCACCGAAAAGTGTCAGCACTCTTCCATCTCATAAATCCTGAACACGGAACTTGTTTTATTTTGCATTACCTTGTGGGTTGCTATTAATATTCTTTACCTTACTATCTCAGTTTTGTTTTTTTCTCATTTCAACACCTTCAAAGCCTGAAACAAAGAGATAGTCTCTAAGTAGTACATACTGCTCATGACAGCATTTTGCCTCAATGCTGAAAGAAAACAGGACCTTTCCTGTGACTCACTGTGGCCATGAGGTAAAAGAGCATTTGGATATGGCTCATGGGATGGCTAGAGACGATGGGTGACGTCAGCTGAGAGGGTCAAATTGGAGCACTGCGGGATTCTTTGTAGGGAGATTGCACTCAGAGGTCACTATACCACAAAACCGGTAAATACCAGGCTTCACAGATTTCTGATGGGTAGAAAGACTGCACTTGCTGATAGGCTCCAGATAATCTATGTTGTGGCTTTGGAAAAGGTGTTGTCTGCAGTTGGCTTTTGTGGAGAGATGTAGCCAGAGAATGAGATTAAGGTCAGCAAATTAATCTGGCTGAAAGCATTTAAGGCAGGCAGCTGCTGAGATGGTGGCCTGGCTGCTGTGGGGACTTTTCAGCCAGAAAGTCACTCTGCAGACTGCAAACACAGAGCCGAAGAGGTCTGTACTGCTGAGTAGGAACACGACAATGGAAAAGATGGTCTGAGGGCACCTCAGGAAGAAGAGATTTTCCAACCTGTGCAGCCTACGATCTTCCAAGCTGAGACTTTGGTTTGAGGAAAATCTACAGAGCACCATGGTCCAGTGTTGCAGCAAAATGGAGAACTATAAACTCAGAATGGATTGAAAACACCCAGTGTCGTGGGGCCTTGAGCCCAAAGCATGCCCCTGTGTGCGATCCGCTCAGGCTTCCTCCTCTTGCACCTCTGCTTGGGCCTGAGAACTTAGGCAGTGAGAGACATGGTTACCTCATTGTGTCATATTTGCTGTCATGTGTGTTCTTTCCAAACACCAGTACTCCTCTCTAGATCACTTTCTGAAGAACATATAAACATAGACCTAGATTCATTATAAGTGTTGAGGAAATTTGATCATATATATAGTTACAACAATGCCCTTCAGGAAGGAAACTGATCTCCCCAGGGAAATCTGCTGTTCTTATCTCATCTGAGGATACTAGTGCTGGGTACACAGGGGCTCAGCTGAGCTACTGAGAGGAGCCTGACCTGCAGGTGGCCTTTCTCGCCCCTCCCTGCTGATTTGCATGTGCCCACAACACAACTGTTTTACCCTCAGCCCTGCATAAGAGACCAGTCATACGCTGCCCAACAGTGGCTGTAGGTGAGAACACAGCGCAGACATGAGGGTCTCCAGTCAGCTCCTAGGGCTCCTGCTGCTCTGGATCCCAGGTATGGAAGGACAGCAGTGGGGATCTCCTCAGCCTACGTGGCCAGTGCTGTCTGCTTCTCTAGAGATGTGCGCTTCCATCATTTGTAATTGTGTCACTGACTGATTTTATTCTTCCCATGTCAGGTGCCAGTTGTGACATCCAGATGACCCAGTCTCCGTCTTCCATATCTGCATCAGTGGGAGACAGAGTCACCATCAATTGCAAGGCCAGTCAGGGCATAAGTAAGTATTTAGCTTGGTATCAGCAGAAACCAGGGAAAGCCCCTAAACGTCTAATCTACTATGCAACCAGTTTGGATTCTGGAGTCCCGCCAAGGTTCAGCGGCAGTGGGTCTGGGACAGATTTCACCCTCACCATCAGCAGCCTGCAGCCTGAAGATGTGGCCACTTATTACTGTCAACAGCTTGATAATACCCCTCCCACAGTGATTTAAGCCATGACAAAAACCTCCAGGGGAAGCAGAAGTGTGAGGCTGGCCTTTACCACCTGGTCTTCACAGTGTCTCAAAATTCTGAGAGTGTTCTTCAGATGTGTCCAGGGTTTGAAGGTTCTGAGGAGTCCAGCAGAAGGGACCCAGAAACTCCCTTGCACTGTAGGTATCTTCTAACTCATAGGCAACAGGATGGGCCCAGCAAGACTCTCTTTACAAAATAGAGGCAGAAATGTCTGTAGCAGAATAATTGGTGTTGTGATGTTGTTTGAAAATGATGGGGGCAAAATAAAATTGAAAACCTCCTAGAGATATTTAAAGTTCAGAATATCTTTCAAGTGAAATACTACACACCATAAAATTTTAAAGTTTTCAGTGTCCACCGCTAGGGAAGAATTAACAGAGTCAAGGAATTGTCTCCTGTTCTCCCAGAATCCAGACGCCTCTGCCCTATATTTGTATGTTGCTGATCAAGTGGTCCTCACAGTCCAGAGACCTGAGACGTACTGTAACATCTCCGTTGTGCCTCTATGGCTTTTGTCCACGTATCTCTCCACAGGTGTCAGAAGAGGTTGTGGCATCCATTACTGAATTCCAAATCTCACAAAAGGGCCTTCTACAGAAAAGAGGAGAAATGAAAGAAATTCTGAGAAATGTGATTCCCAGTGTCATGAAGATGTTTAGGAGCTGAGATCTGGGGATCCAGTGCGAGCTCCACTGTCCCAAATCTTAGGGATTTTCCAGTTCAAAAATAATCCAAGACTGTATAGGCTTGTACTTCAAAAATTTTCTACAAATATGAATTAACTTCAAATACAAAATATCAATAACTCACAAATGCAAGCACAGTTGCATGAAGTAGAAACTTTTGCATTAAGATACAGAGCAACAAACAAACATAAAAATATTCTTGGAAAAAAAACAGAAAAAAGCAAGAAATAACACAAGGCATGCATAATTTTAACTGCTATTTTCATGCACATGAAAACATAATCCAGCTGCTGATGGCGCTGCGCAGTGCCAGAATGTGGTGCACGGTTATGAGCGCAGCCCAAGGTGGTATTACCGACGCCCGGGTGACTTGCCCCGTGCTTCATCTCAAGGGTTTTGGTGTGAAATTCATGCAAGATTGAAATCAAATGATATATAATCCTTATTTATGGGGAAGATTGGAATTTGTCCCTAGCAGCGTTCTCTCCAAATATTTTCAAAAAGGTTACTCAACGAAGGCGGCATTTTGTCCTCTGATCACAGGACTGCTGGCTGATGAAAATGCACGTCGAGTTTTGAAGGTTTCTGGAGGGCTGAGGTTATCACTCATCCTCTATATTCACCTCTATAAGCAGTTCATTCCTTTTTCTTTTTCAAATGTATGTATTCGCTACAGAGTCTCAGTATGCAGTTTGGACTCCTACTGATCCTCCCGTTTTCACCCTCTCTAGTCTTACTCTACTGAGCTATGTCGCCAGCCCTTAAACTGTTCATTCCTACATCTGTACCGTGCTTGCTCTATGTTTGCATATTCTGTCTTCCACAAATCTCTTTCAGGGCCTAGAACACCCTTCTCAGTGTCTGGATTGAGGACCACGGGTGATGTAGCATAAATAGAATAGCAGGCAGGAAACTGGATGTGGATGTCCTGCACAGGGAGGCAGAGGGAGCCTGAGATTCAGAGGAAGGACTCAACGCTCATGGGAGTGTTGAGGCTATGCACTCAGCCTTGGTGTGGAAGAGGCACAGGGTGGGAAAAGCCTTCAAGCCTTAGGATCAGGTCTGTATTGCTTGACCACAGGCTTAGGAGGAAGACATTCACACTGACTCAGAGATGCCTGTGGTCCTAGAAGAGGTCTCAGTGACTGAGAGCTTTGCGGTGGTTCTGCAAGGGGCTGTGGGTGATGGAGAGCACTAGAGACTGGATTTGAGCAGGAAAGCGATCACATATGTAAATTCATGCATGATAAGCAGAACCAAGGTCTTCATTGTTACCGAAAGAAGAAATTAACTGTAATGGTGCACGTTTAAGTAAACTCTGATTTGGGAATGCAATGAAGCAGAGCGTGCACGGCTCTTCTCAAAGAAAGAAAGGGGAGAGGTGTCTCAGTGTCTTGGGAGACATACTACTAATGCTACCTAATCTTCATGAACTTCCTCCAAGCAGACACAATTTATGAATAACACTGTTGAATAGAAAGAAGCATTGATTTTTTAAAAAATATCTTCTTCTAAATGTCTTATGGGAACAATAGAAGATGATCCTAGATGAAGAACTGAAAGAATGAGAGTGGCAGAGAAAACTAAAAAGTAGGTGTAAGTTTGAGTGGGGCACTGATTGCCCACCTTCCGGCTACATATGCACGAAAACAGTTGATGATCACACTGACGCCCCACTGAAGAGGAGGTGGCTCCAGGACTCCAGGTATATTTGGACTCTTCTGAACGGGTCACATTTGCACTGCTCAGCACTTCCTGATCGTAAAATAAAACACGCAGTGTGCAGCTCCGTGTCCAGCTCATTCGGTTGAACATTGGTCCTAGAAACTACTTGCCGATGTTTCTGTTTCAGAGATAATACATGGCAGAGGGGACTGAGTCCTCCTCAGTTGGGTCTCTGAGTTCCCCTTAAGTGCAGTGCTCTCTGTGGCCATGCGGTCCCTGGAAACTGCATTGAGAGAGTGGGAAAAGCAGAGCACAATATCCAGGAATCTGGCCTGGCTTCACTGCCCCTTTGCTCCTGTGCAGTGCTCAGGAGCAGCTGCAGCATGTGCTGGGAGGCAGCGCTCTCAGGTTCCAGGTTGAGGGAGCTGGGGGGAGGAGCTCGAGTGCTGTCTCAGTCCTCACAGCCAACAGCTGAAATCTGGAGCCAGGAGGGTCACATTACCCACAATACAGACCCGGGCATTTGAGATTTTTCTCAAATTCTTTCAGATTTTGTGAAGTTGAAGGCCCATGAATGCACCTTTCACTTTATGGTTTTTTTTTTTTTCAGTGTATCTTTTGCAGGTTCTAACTATGCAGCCTGGACACCTGTTTTCAGTCTCCCCATCTCTGGTATCACAGGTGAGCGCCCACATGCCCAGTCTTGGTGGCTGGCTCAGCATGTCTAGGCAGGAGCTGCTACCATGTATTGTACTAGCGATCAAGCCCCAGTCCCTGTGTTTGCGTAAACGTGCACTTTGTCTGCTCAACTATCTTTCCAGCCCTGCAACTTGCACTTTCTGAATCTTCTCTATGATCCTAAGTACCTGGATCACAATGCATCCTTAGCATGTCCCATACTTTATGGGGAATTGTACTGCATAAACCCACCTCTATAACTTCCATGTGTGTGCATATTCAGATTGTGAAACCAAAGCATGTACTGGTGTTGAGAGATGAAGACATATTTTGGAAATTAATCTTGTGGGATGTTATAAAGGCCTAGAAATGAACGTATCACATACTTCTATTGAAATTGGCAAATGTAACACATTTTTACATCACCCAGGCTCTTTAAGGACAGCTAAAGTCAACCTCAAAGGCTTGTTGTACAGGTAGACATACAATCAGAAAGTTTAATTAATGTCCCTACTTATGGTGCCTGTACATAGAATCTATACATTCACTGAATCAAATACAGAAAAGACAATGTAGTTCTTGTCTCTGAGATTTATTTATCAAAAATATATTTCCATAGTAAACTTCATATACTTATGTATCTCACCGTTTTCGTTGTTGTCCAGGTGAAGAAGTTTCTCAAATCACATCTGGATCTTCACTAAGCCCTGCAAAGTTACAGGTCTAAATGACTTCTGCGCCCCCTGGCGGTACTAAGTGAGTATTTTCAGCCTCTCCATGCGTGGTGAGGAACTTTGCGTGGTCCCCACACCTGGTGGTGCACACTTTGAAGCCAGTGGGGTTGTAAGCCCGTGTTAGGCTTTAACAATAGTCCATTCCTGGATAAAATACGCCCTTAGTCACAGAGTCACGTTTTCTTCAGTGGGTCATGAGGGGGTAATCACTGACTGTACTATATTTACATATTCCAGAAGGGGGCAATCAGTGTCGCACTCAAACTGAAATTCATTTATTTTTGTATTTATTGCTGTGTCTCTCTCAGTCCTTCCATCTCTCCTCCAGGATTATCTTCTATTTTCCCAGTTCTAGATTTAGATATAGGTATTTTGAAGGATCTATCATTCTATTTATTGAATAATGATGTCTAGAAATTATAGGTGCTTGGTGGGACTGTGGGATAAATTTATCTATGATAAAATCACGATTTTTATCTCTCTAACCACAGATACACCTTTCACCTTTCTTTCAGTGAAAGAAACAATGTCGTGTTACCTTTGATTCTATTCCAGAGGAGTGGAGTTTATTTCAGAGTCTCCCTTGACCAGGGCCAGTTTTTACAATAACATTGAAGATCTCAATTCTAATTATTATTCATGACTTTGCATATGTGATCAGCTTCCTGTTCAAAACCAATCTCTAGTTCTCATCATCACTCACATCTCGATTGCAGGAACAACCCCACATTCACAGGCACGTCCACCTCCTCTAGGACCACAGGCATCTCTGGGTGCTATATGGGTGTCTTCCACCATGAGTCTGGATTTGAGCCCTATGGATGCTATTCCTTTGACTTGAAGGCTTTCCTCATTCTGTTCCTCTTCAACACCCACTGTGGGTTCTCCGCACCAGCACTCCCTCGTGAGGCCTGCCTCAGCATCCCAGGCTTGCTCCAGCTCCCTGTGCAGTACATTCACATCTCCTTTCTATCTGGTATTCTCATCAACTTTCCTGTGCTCCAGTATCCTGAATCCTGGATCTAATAACTGTATTATCCTCAGATGTATAAGAGATTCAGTGATGTGAGAACATTCAAGTTTAGTGAAAACTAGTACAAGTGTGAGAAAGGATACCTGTGCTAAGACTTGGGTCTAGGTGACTGAGAAATCTTCATAGAGTCATGTGATGGCTTCTAGAGTTGCTGATTGGTTATTGTGGTTTTGGATGTTGTACCTTCTATGGGCAGGTAATTTGCATGACTGTGTAAGGAGGGCATAGAGGCCAACAGGCTACCTGCGCTACTGCCACTCTTTGCTCTTGTTCTTCGCGGCCACCACAAGTGGCGACTCTTTGTCATGTACCACCATGCCTGGGAGGCGCCTGAATATGGACTGATACCTCCTCTGACTGTGAGTTCAATAAACCTTTCATCTCTTTATTCTGAATTTTAGGTATTTTGTCCCACCAATGAGAGAAGAGTAACTGGGACATCATGGTACAGATAGGATACAGAGCTTGACCAATAAGCTGTGCTATTCAGAAAACATAAAAACCAGAAATATACAGTCACTAGCTCTACTCATACTATACTGAAATAACATACTTCTGAGATGTGAGAAGAAGAAGAAACTACATTGTCTGACCTTATTTAAAATACATGGTTTGATCATTCACAAACATAAAGCATTCCTTAGCTAAAGATGCTGAGCTATGGGGCTGGGGAGATGGCTCAGTGGAATAAGTGCTTGCCTGGCAAGCACAACGGCCTCAGTTCAATCCCCGGTTACAAAAAAAAAAAAAAAAGGTGCCGAGCTACTTATGACAAGTTCCGACCTTTCCTATGAATTGGGACTGTATATTATCTAGACTTTAGTCTTGCTTGAATTTACACTAAAATTGTAGAGAATCAGCATAAACATCCTCTGTTTTTTTTGTGGCACTGGTGATTGAACTCAGGAACCTCTTGAGCTGGGTACATTTTTATAAACTTCTTTCAATTCCTGGTATTGAGTGGCACAGTTCAGCTCTTATTGACATGGGAGAGAGTTTATAAAATGATACCATGCACCACGAAGGAATGAAAATGACGCTGTACATATGAAGCACAGAAATGATGCACCATTTTACCATCAGCAGAAGCACATTTACTGCAGGCTTATCCCTGTTATCCTGTTGATTGGAAAGATTGCACGGGACAACAAACCCTTGTTCAAGAACTGAGGAAATCCAGCCTGAGGTTATGCCAGTCCTGCATGAAGTCTTGGAATTTGTACTTGTGCAGAGAACAGACTGGTATCCTACACAGGCTGTTCATACTTCATGTAGAAGTCAGATCCAGTGAGGACCCAGCATGACCATGGGGGTCCTGGCCCGACTAAAGGGCCTCTTGCTGCTCGTGCTCCTATTTAAAGAGGGAAAACACTGGGAATTTCATAGCCCAGTGTGTCAAGTATGACAAGCTCTTTGGGAAACCCTTTATTGAAGTCATGAACAGGTGTGTCTCTATTTGCTCTTACTTTTCCCGTGTGGCAGCCAGACTGGGCCTTCTTCATCCTCCAGCGCTGCTTCTCATGGAGACCCAGTCAGTGTCCCTCACCAGGTAGGCTGAGCACCCACAGCACGTCAGATGGACATCAGGGGAAACAAGGGAAAGCTCCTCAACTTCTGGCTTCAATTTTTATTAATTTTGTACCATGCAGTCTCTAGAATTCTACAAGTCTTTATTTTTCTATATATAGACCAGGGTCTACAGGGTCTCACTACACATAAGACTCAGAGTCGTCTTCCTGTTTTCAGTGTCCCAAGCATTGGGATTACAGGTTCGAGCCACCACATTCTGTTTCAGCCACCTGGGGTTTGAAGCCCTGGTGCTGCGCTCTGCCAAAGCAGTCACATTATTCAGCTAAGCCATTTTGCTGGCCGTCCTGCTATATCCTTAATCATATTTCAAAGTTTTCTCTCACTTTTTAATGCCATGGCTGACTTGAAGTCCAGAGTCAACAGGGCATGTTTACATTTCATGGTCATTTTGACTGAGAGTGAGATGAGAAGTTATACGGTCCCTGGTCCCGTGAATGATGGAGAGGGCAGTATAACTTAAAGTCTCTATCATGTGTTCTTATTAGGAGAAGTAGGAACCAGTGTCCTCTGTAATCTTTTACCTCTTAAAAACCTAGCAAAAGAGAGCTTTCACCATTGCTTATTAAATGCCAAGACTGATGGCGTAAGCGAGCTCAAACAGAGGGAGAACACTCAGCAATACACAAAAAACTGTAGGAAATACAGAAGAGTATAGAACTATACTTTTCAGAGCCACAGGTTGCTGGATGTTTGACTCAAAATTTGAAATGTGTTGAATGCATCTATAAAATTTAATGTGGTGTCCCAACTAAGGGGAGGTTAACTTCGGAATATAGGATGACTCAGTATTTGAAAATCAACCCATATGAGGGACAGATTAAAGAGCAAAAGCATCAGTTGAATTGGGAGCCTGCAAGGGCAGAGAGAACACGTTCAAGTGTGTGTGAAACAGAGGAAGGGGAAGGAGATAAGGAAGTCATCCTGAACAAGACCACAGGGTGAAAATGCAGAAGTCCCAGGAAACACTTGGAGAGTGGAGAAGGCTGCAAAGCCAGGTAGGCCTCAAGAAGAAGGCCACAGTAGGAAGTCGCTCACACGGAAGAAGGTGGGCAGTGAAGAAGACAAAAGGAGCCAGCAGACCTCAGAGCTGCAACAAGATCCCACTGACAACAGGGGACCACCACAGTGAGTGTTGGTCCCTTCTCTAAGGATTTTCTCTCCTTGTCTCAATGCTACACACTTCCCTTGATTATTATAAAAGATGTGCTGAGTGTCATTCAGTTTAATCAATGAAATTTGTTAATCAGTCTAGGAAAACCGACAACTTATTTTTTACTTCATGATGTCAAGTCAGAGGAAAGACGTAGGAGCCTGTTTTACAATAGAAAAGTAGATCCAATAATATTCATACGAATATTTTCTGGAGTGGGGGACTACCGGGGAGATAGATAGGGCTAGCATCTCAAGCACAAGGATATGAGTTCAATCCCAGGTACTGCAAAAATATATTCCCTCAACATCTTCCATTGTTTCTTCAGATTGTCAAAAATTGATAAAGTAGCTCAAATCCCTTAAAGTGAACTTTATTAAACTTGCTTTAGTAAACTGCAAGAGAAAGAATATGACCTTGTAGAATCGAGAATGCCAAAGATAAAAATAACTTCAGAACACACAGTGTTTAATAAAAACAGTAGCAACAAATTGGTAGCAATTATAATGTTTTCAAAAACTGTGTATTAACACGTGCATTGTGCAATGCCAATAAGTGTATAATTGTACAGCACATCATTGTTACTTCCTAAAGAAGAATGCTGACTCAAATGAAAAACTTAAAGAATATTTTAAAAGCAAAGATGTTGAGATTCTTTCAGGAAGCAGCACGTCAGTGAGCCATCCAGTAGAGAGGTACCAGCTGCCCCAACAGGGGGATGCACCGCCCTTCCCTCCCAAGGAGGCAGACCTGTGGACTGTACTTGTGGCCTCCACTGAGGGCATTGAAACCCTAGGCTTGCTGCCCCAGGGGCACGACTGATGTCTCTGTCTCTACATCTACACCTTCTCCTTCCTGTGTACACTTAATAGCAGTTTCCCAGGAGGTGTCTTATGGGCCACTGTAGTACTTTAGGGCCAGTCCATCCTCAGCTGCATTTGGCACCCAGCCCCACGAGTCTTTGCATATTTTTGCATGGATCACGTCTCACCCCAATGCTGCTGTGCACATTTGCCCTCATGGAAAATGTGTCCCTAACCTTGTGAACACCCTTGAGAACTGTGTTTTTCAGGATCCTAATGAAATCTGGGAATACTGATGTGTAGGTCATGGAATCAAGAGGCTGACAGAGGGCAGGACGTAGTAGCTCAGTGGGTGATTATAGGTGAAGACAGTAGATGGGCACAAGCAATAATCTCAAAATCTCAGGAAGCTGGTAGCGTAGCACATAGAAAGACATGTGGAGAGAGAGACACAGAGCTGGCCTTTCAGCTGTGGGAGAGCAAACCCCTGATTTTGGTAGGAACAGAGGAGGTCAAGTGATGAGAGGACAGATGACAGAGAGCTTAGTGGGCCATGGTGGCACTGACAGGTCGTCAGCACTCTTCCATCTTATAAATCCTGAGCACAGAACTAGTGTTATCTTGCTCTGCCTTGTCGGTTTCAATTGATATTCTTTACTTCTCAGTCTTATCTGTATTATTTTGTTTCTCATGCCCAAGATCTTCAAAGTCTGAAGCAAGGAGGTAGACTCTCTGTAGTACATACTGTGCATGTCAGCGTTTTGCCTCAGCAGTGAGATAAAAATGGGACCTTCGCTGTGACTGTCACATTTGGTCCCAGAGCCATTGGAAATGGCTTTGGGGAAGCCTAGTGAATTTCAGAGATGTCAGTTGAGAGAGTCAAAGTGGACCACTGAGGGATATTTTCTATTGAGATTACAGTCAGAGCTCACGGAACCAGAGAACCGGTAAAGACCAGGCCTGACAGATTTATTCTGGGAAGAAGAACTACAGTGGCTCTTGCACTCAGATAATCTGTGTTATGGTTTTGGAAATGATGTGTGTGCTTTTCGCTTGTGTCCAGAGATGTGGCCAGAGGCTGAGATTAAGGGCAGCAAATTAATCTGGACAAAAGCATTTAAGGCGGTCAGATGCTGAGATCGTGGCCAGGCTGGTGTGGGGAGTTTTCAGTCAGAAAGGAAGCTGGAGGAATGCTGTAGACTGCAAACGTAGATCCGAAGAGGTCTGCACTGCTGAGCTGGAACTGGAGGATGGAAAACATGTTCTGAGGGCATCTCAGGAAGCAGTGAGTCTCCAAGCTGTGCAGCCTCCAAATTGCCAAACTGAGACTTTGCTTTGAGGGAAAAAACTGCAGAGCACCATGGTCCAGATGTGCAGCGGGACAGAGAACTACAACTTCAGAAAGAGTGAGAGCGCCCAGTGTCGCGGCTCCTTGAGCCTGCAGCAGTCCCTTGTGTGGGATCCGAACAGGCTTCCTCTTCTTGCTGCCTCTGAGAACTTGGTCAGTGTGAGACCCGGTTACTTCATTTGATCTGATTTACTGTCATGTGTGTTCTTTCCAAACACCAGGATTCCTCTGTGGATCCTTTTCTGAAGAGCATATTACAAATATAGACCCAGATTCATGGTAAGTTTTGAGGAAATTTGATCATATATGTATTTTAACAAAATGCCCTCCAACCAGGAACCAGATCTCCCCAGGGAAATCTGCCATTCTTAACTGATCTGAGGACACTAGTGCTGGGTACACAGGGGCTGAGCTGAACCACTGAGAGGAGCCTGGCCTGCAGGTGGCCCTCCCTGCCCCGCCCTGCTGATTTGCATGTGCCCACAGCACAGCCTGCTGTCCCCAGGACTCCTTAAAAGACCACTCACACCCTGCACAGGAGGGGCTCCAGCTCAGGACACAGCACAGACATGAGGGTCTCCAGTCAGCTCCTGGGCTCCTGCTGCTCTGGATCCCAGGTAGGGAAGGAGAACAGTGGGGATCTCCTCAGACTCATGGCCAGTGCTGCCTGGTTCTGCAGAGATGTGTTCTGTTATCATGTGCAATTTTGTGAATATCTCTTTTTATGTTTCCCATAATAGGTGCCAGTTGTGACATCCAGATGACCCAGACTCCCTCTTCCGCATCTGCATCGGTCGGAGACAGTGTCACCATCAATTGCAAGGCCAGTCAGAGCATAGGCAAAAATTTAGCTTGGTATCAACAGAAGCCAGGGAAAGCCCCTAAAGCACTAATCTACTATGCAACCAATTTGGTTTCTGGAGTCCCATCGAGATTCAGCGGCAGTGGGTCTGGGACAGATTTCACCCTCACCATCAGCAGCCTGGAGCCTGAAGATGTGGCCACTTATTACTGTCAACAGTATGCTGATACCCCTCCCACAGTGATTCAGGCCATGACAAAAACCTCCAGGGGAAGTAGAAGTGTGAGGCTGGCCTTTATCAGTTGGTCTTCACAGTGTCTCAGAATTCTGAGAGTGTTCCTCAGATGTGTCCAGGATTTGAAGGTTCTGAGGAGTCCAGTAGAGGAGACCCAGAGACTCCCTTGCACTGTAGGTATCTTGTATCTCATGGGCAACAGGACAGGACCAGCAAGTTTCTTTACATAATAAAGGCAGAAATGTATGTAGCAGAATATTTGCTGTTGTGATTTGAAAATGACTTGGAAGAATAAGCATCCTAGAGATATAGAAAGTCCAGATTATCTTTCAAGTGAAATAACATGAAGATTGGAGCGTCCACCACTAGCAAAGAAGTGACATAGTCATGGAATTGTTTTCTGTTTTTCCAGAATGCTGACTCCTCTGTCACTAAATGTATAGGCTGCTAATCACGTGGTCTTCAGTCTGCACACAGAGCTGAAACGTACTGCATTGTCTTCCTTGTTTCTCTCTGACCTTTGTCCATGTATCTGTCCACAGGTGTCAGTAGAGGTTAGGTCATCCTTTTCTTGAATTCAATATCTCGGGGCAGGGCCTCACATGGATAAAAGCTGCAGAAAAAAAGGAGAAAGAAAAGAATTCTGAGCAATGTGCTTCTCAAGGTCATGATGATGTTTGGGAGCTGACATCTGAAGATTCAGTGTGGGCTCCATTGTCCCAATTCTTAGAAATTTTTGAGTTCAGAAATTGTTTTTGTTTGTGTGGAGCTGTCCCCCCAAAGGCTCCTGCAATCTTAGGGTGGTTCCTGGAGTTTGTGACTGACTTTTGTGTGTGTGGATGCTGTACCTGCCCTGGAGCAGACAATTTGCATGACAATGTAAAGTGGGAAGAGGAGTCAGCTGCTGGAGCCCTGCTACTTCTACCTTTTGCTCTTTCTCTTTGCTGACAGCATGAATGCTTGCTCTCTGCCTTGTGCCCCTCTCCCTGGGAGCCAGCTGATTATGAACTGAAACCTCAGGTAACTGTGAGGTAATTAAACCTTTGCTTCTTTCATTTGGGTTGTTGGGTATTTGTCACAACAATCCGACAACAGTATCTAAGACAGAGATCATCCCAGAATATACCTGCTTGTACTTCCAAGAGTTATCTGCACATATGAATGCAAGAAAGTTTTCTCTCCATGTGACTCTCCACAGGCACACTATACATCATCAGTCTCTGTTCTCTGTGGCTTCATCATCTCCTTGATGAGAAAATTTGGGACATAACTGAGTTTCATGATGTTTCAGTACACGTTCTCCTATGCCCTGAGTCTTCGCTGATCTTGAAAGGCTACGGCTAAAATGTTTGCTCACCATGTGGCTCTTCTATTTCTCCAATTTTGATCTGTAAACTTAGGTTGTTAATCATCCAGAAGAAATGCTAGTTAGTACCCTGCAGGATATTGCATTCAGTTTACCCTATCTGACTCAATTGCCTTTAGTTGTTGTTGTGCATTTCTATTTGTATCTCTTCTTTCGACTTCTTATGCTAGGGATACTATACAATATTTGTACATATGTGTCTCATTTATTTCACTTATGAGTGTATGTTCAAGTGACATCCACTTCAATATAAATCATTCAAGTTTATCATTCTTTATAGCTGAGTAATACTCCATTATATAGAAATACCATATCTTTTGCAAACCATTCCTCATGTGACAAATTTATTGGTTGTTTCCAAGATTTTGCTATCACTAATTGTGCTGCTATAAACATAGGTACACATATATTACTTGGATATAATGTTTTCACTTCTTCTGGGAAAATTCCAAGTAAGGGGATAGCTGGCTTGAATGGGATTTCCAATCCTGATTTTGAGGAGTCTCCACACTTATCTCCACAATGGCTGTACCAGTCTACATTCCCACCAGCAGTGGAGAAGTGTTCCCTTTACCCCACAACCTCTCCAACATTTGTTGTTGCTTGATTTCCTTATGATAGCCATTCTTTCTGGAGTGAGATGGTATCTCAGTGTTTTTTTTATTTGCATTTCATGGATGGCTACTGATGTGGAGCATTTTTTTCATATATTTATTTGCTTCTTTTATTTCGTCCTCTGAGAAGTATATATTCATCTCAGATTCCCATTTCTGAATTGGGTATTTAAATTTGAGGGCCCTGTTATCTCTTAGGTCTTTATATATTCTAGACAGCAGACCTTTGTATGATTGCTTACTAGTTAGGATTTTTTTCAAAGTTTGTGGGTTGTCTTTTCACTTTGTTTACAATTTCTTTTGATGTGCAGAAACTCCTCAAGAAGACTTGATCCCAGTTGTTAATTCTTTCAAGTGTTTCCCGTGCAGGCCCTCATAGAGAGCAAAGTGGCCAAGCATTGGCCGTGACTCATCCGCATGGATGACCCAGACAAAACATCTGTAGTCAAAAGTACAGGATAACAAGATAAACCCTGAGGAGACTTCACTGACCTCATCAGAAACAAAAGCTCCATCTTTTGGTATATAGTTCTTGACCTATCTCGGTCTTAATCATCCTGCAAAAAAGTATAAAACTCAGGTATACAATGTAGGCCCATAATAAGTTGAGCTGTAAATGACTTAGGCAACAACTTCTTCAGATAACTCACTATTATTGCAGAATGCTGCACTGTGTTGGAGTGTGTCACCAAGTTCAGGCACCTAAAATGGTTTAATGACAATGGAGTGCTCATCTTTGACTGGACTAGACAAAGAAAAGGTATACAAAGGAAGAATCATGATGTGTGTATACAGCAGTAAAGTTAGGATAAACATGCTCTGCTTCTGCTTAATTCTATGAAAAGCAAGATTTCTACTAATAGTGGTTGGACGAGATATTAAGTTGGCTTCTAGTACTATGGACACACACTAGGAAGATAACACAGAAAAAAGTATTAATTATTGAATTTGTAATATAATTCAGCTATAAAAATAAGATAATTATATAGCTACACTCTCTTCACTGAGTGATTAGATACATCTGCTATCATAATGCCTGTAAGTATATTATCATGTATGCACCTTGTATGACATGAAAGAATTACAGAAACATTTAGCAATGTACTAATTTATTGAATCTATTCTGCTAATTTGTCTTGAAACTGTCTCTTTGCCACTTGATCATCAATAAAAATAGTAAAAAAAGAAAAAAAATCAATATAAAAATAGGAAATCAACAGCAATAAGAATTATCTGCAAATACAAAATAGCAATAAATGAGAAATGCAAAGGAAGCTGCATGAAGTAGAAACATTTACATAAAGGTACAGAGCAAGAAACAAATGTGAATATATTCTTGTGAAAACAAACACAGAGAAAAAGCAAGAAATAAGGCAAGGCATGCGGAGTTGTAACTACTATTTTCACACACATGAACATGCATTGCACCTGCTGGTGGTTCTGCTCAGAGCCAGGATCTGGTTCACGGTTATAAGCGTGCAGTGCAAGATGGTGCTGCTGAGGCCGGGGTGACTTCCCTCGTGCTGCTTCTCAAGGCTCTTGGTGTGAAATTTGTGCAAAATTAAAATCTAGGTGACATATAATCCTGATTTTTAAGAAAGCTTGGAATTCGTCACTAGTAGCACAGCACCTTAGAAAAAGAAATCTCTCTGTTTATGAATGCTCTGCTAATATTTTCAAAAGGGTCAAAGTAGGAGGGTTTTTCTCTGCTCATCACAGGACTGCCTAGTGATGGACATGCACGTGTATTTTTGAAGTTTTCTGGAGGGCTTAGGTCATCACTCTTACTCTATATATGCCTCTATGAACAGTTTATTGTTTTCTATTATTGTATGTATTCGGTACATTATACATGGTCTCACTATGCAGCTCTTGATCCTCCAATTTTCAGCCTCTCCAGAGCTTCGATTACAACCATGAACCACCACTCCCGGATTCTGTGGCCAGCTCAGTGTGTATAGAGGTGGGCCAATGAAGCAATCAATGATAGGGATTGAGCCCATGTCCCTGGGCTTGCCTAAGTTGGCACTTAGTCTGTCGAGGTATCTCACTGGTCAATGAACTGTTTATTATTATATTTGAACCTAGTTTGCTCTAAGCTTGCATGATCTATCCTCACCAAATCTCTTTCAGCGCCTAGAACACCCTTGTCAGTGTCTGGATTGAGGACCGCGGAGGTCAGGCCGGGTAAAAAGAATAGCAGATAGGAAAGTGGAAGTGCATGCCCTGCACAGGTGGGAAGAGGGAGTTTGGGATGTAGAGGCTGTCCTCACGTGGGAGTGCTGGGGCTGTGGACTCAGCCTTGGTGTCAAAGAAAGACAGGATGGGAAAACCCTTCAGGCTGTAGAATCACCTATGTGGGGCTTGAACCCAGGCTTGGGAGGAAGACACTTATGCTGACCCAGAGATGCCTGTGATCTTAGAGGAGGTGTCAGTGGCTGAGAGTGTGGGGGTATATCTGCAAGGAGATGTGGGTAGTGAGGAGGACTGGAGATTGGATTTGAATAGGGAAGCAATCAGATATGTTAAATCGTGAATGATGAGCAGAACCAAGGTCTGCATTGTTATCCAAACAAGGGACTTACTTTAATGGGGCGTATTTAAGTGAACTGTGTGGTTTGGGAATGGAATCAAGCAGAGTGTGAAATGCTGTTCTCACAGAGAGAAAGGTGAGAGGTGTGCCTGTAGATAGAGAGACGAACAGCTCATTTTACTCAGTCTGGATGAACTTATAACATTGTTTCACCAAGCAGCCATAATTTCTAAATACCACTGTTCAATAAAAATAAGCATTGATTTATTTAAAAGAAATATTGGACCAGGGAGATAGCTTAGTAGCATAAGGGCTTGCCTGGCAAACAAAAGATCCTGAGTTCAATAAAAGTTTCCATACAATGCAATACAATAAAATAAAGTAAATTAAAATAGAAACGTAAAATAAAATAAAACAGGCCCTAAAAAATCTACTTCTTAATCTAGTAGAGGGAAAATAGAATATGATCCTAGAGGAAGCACTGAAAGAGTGAGAGTGGCAGAGCAAGAATACAAAGAAGATGTGACTTTGAGTGGGACACGGATTGTCCACATTTGGACTACATGAGCATGAGAGCAGTTAGTGGTCATACTGACGCCCCACTGAAGAGAATGGGACTCCACCACTAGAGGCGTGTTTGGACTAATCTGAAAGCGTCACACTCCCACACCTCTGCCTTTCCTCATCGTGAATTCGAGCGCGCAGTGTGCAGCCCTGTGCACACCTCATTCGGTGCACCTTTCTCCTCTAATAATTCCCCATGTTCCTGTTTCAGGGATAATACACGGCAGAGGGGACTGAGCTGCTCCTCAGTTGGGTCTCTGAGTCTCTTCTAAGTGCACTGTGCACCGGGCCCTGTAGTCCGCTGGAAACTGCACTGAGAGAGTGCTGAGCGCACAGTAGAGCACCCAGGAATTCTGGCTGACATCGCTCCCCCAATTCATGCAGATGCTGGGGCTTACCGCAGGGATGCAGCACTCTCAGTTTCCAGGTTGAGGGACCTTGGGGTGGAGGTCTGCTGCTGTCTCAGTCCTCACAGGAAACAGGAACAGCTTAAATCGTGAGCCAGGAGGGTCACATTACCCACAATACAGAACCCTGGATAGGAGATTTTTCTCAAATTCTTTTCTATGCTGGGAAAGTTGAGTGTAAAAGGATACATCTCTCTCTTCTGCTGCAGAGTTCCACTACATCGCTCTGACTCGTGGTGATCTTCCTGCTGTCAGTGTCCCCAGCGCTGGGAATGTAGCCCTGTGCTCTCAAGCCTGGCCTCAGTGATGGGCTCAGCGAGCCCGGGGTGGAGCTGCTACAGTATGTGGTACTAGTGGTCAAACCCCAGACTATGTGCCCGCCAAAAAGTGCACTTACTCCACTCAGCTATATCACCAGCCCTTCAATTTGCACTCTCTGGGTATCTTTTGTGAGCCTAAGTACCTGGATCGCAGAGCATCCTAAGCATCTCTTGTACTTTATGGGGAATTCTACTTCATTAACTGACCTCCTATCACTTACATGTGTGTAGATGTTCAGATTGTGAAGCCAAATCATGTATTGATGGTGAGTGATGAAGACACATAGTGGAATGAGTCTGTGGCAGGCTAAAGGGCCCACAATTCAACACATCACATCCTTCTCTGGATTCTCAGGAAAATTTGCACATGCAACATAGTTTTACAACGCCAAGGCTCTTTAAGGGCGGCTCTAGTCAATGTGAATACATACAAAATGCACAGGGGAAAGGCTCTGTTGGAGATGGACACAATTTGAAAGTTTAATTGACATCTCTACCTATGGTGCTCACACATAGGATTTATACATGTCATTGAATCAAGCAGAGAAGGCTCAGTGCATTTCTCGGCTCTGAGATATTTATGTAAGACAACCTCTACTTCCATAATAGACTGTCCCGTACGTAGATTTCTCACCATTTTCATTGTTCCTCAGGCAAAGAAGTTTCTCAAATAAAATCTAGATCCACCCCAAACCCTCCAAAGTAAAAGGTCCCAATGCGTTCTGCGCCCCCTGGGTACTAACTATATTCTCTACATCTCTCGGGGTGTGGTGCAGTACCTTGCATGGTCTCCACAGTAAGTGCTGCTCGCTTTGAACCTGGATGGACGCTGTTCCTGCCTGAATGCAGGGCTGCACGGCGCACTTTCCCTTTGATAATTAGGAAATTCGTGTGAAGAAGAGTGGTACTTTAAGAATAGTCCATTTCTGGTTAAAACATGCCTTTAGTCATGAAGTCACATTTTATTCAATGGGTCTTGATGGTTAGTCATTAACTGTATGCATAGGTACATATTTCAGAACTCAGCAATCAGTGTCCCATTGAAACTGAAATTTATCCACTAATTTACTGATTTATTTATTGCTGTGCCTCTTACATTCCTTTTGTATCTCCCCCAGACTCAGTTTCTATTTTTCCAGTTCTATATTTAGATGTAGGCATTTTGAAGGATCCATTGTTCTTTTTATTGAATAATGATGGCTAGATATTAGGGATACTTGCTGGGACTGTGGTGTAAGTCTCTTTGTGATAAAATCCGGACTTTATCTTTCTAACCACAATACACTTTTACTTTTCGGTCAATGAGAGAAACAATGTTGTACCTTTGATTCTATTCCAAAATCACAGAGTTTATAACAGAGTCTCCTTTCAGTTGGGTCAGCTCTTCCAATAATATTGAAGACCTTAATTCTAATAATTATTCATGAATGTTCACATGTGACCAGCTTCATGTTCAAAACTAATCTCTAGTGTTCTTCATCACTCACATCTCGATTGCAGAAATACGTCTACATTCACCTGTTCTAGGACCACAGGCATTTCTGTGTCCTTTATGGGTGTCTTCTTCCAGAAGCCTGGTTTTGAGCCCCACAGATTTAATTTGGGTGGGCTGAAGGCTGTCCTCAGCCTGTCCCTCTTGGACACTGATGGAGAGCTCACTGAACCTGCACTCCCCCATGAAGCCTTCCTCTGCATTCCAGGCTTGCTCTGGCTCCCTATGAAGTGCATTAACATCTGCATTCTATATGCTATTCTTGTCCACCCGCATGAGGTCAACTGTCCTCAATCCAGGAGCTAAGATCCGTATGATCCTAAGCACTGTAAGAAGTTTGGTTGTGTGACAACACTTATGCTTAGAGAAAAGTTGTACAAGTGCAAGAATGAACAGATGTGTTGTGACTTGTGTCATAGTTGTCCCCCAAATCTTCATGCAGTCATAGGACAGTTTCCAGAGTTTCTGATTGATTATTATGTGTGTGGATGCAGTACTTCCCTGGGGCAGGTAATTTGCATTACAGTGTAAGCAAGGGAGAAGGCCAGCTGGCCACCTGAGCTGCTGCCACTCTCTTCGCTCTTCCTCTTTGTGGCCACCATGAATAGCTACTCTTTGTGTGATATTGACATTGCTTGAATTTACACTGAACTCCTAGTGAATCACCAGAAATATTCTATTTTTGGGGGTAGCAGAGATTGAACTCAGAACCCTTATGTGCTGGGTGCTTGTAAACATTTTTCAATTCATGGCATTGGGAGGCGTGGCTCAGCTCCTATTGAGATGGGAGAGAGTTTATCAAATAATATCATGAATCAAGAAGTGATGAAAATAAGCCGGGCATGGTGGCGCATGCTTGTAATCCCAGCACTCGGGAGGCTGAGGCAGGAGGATTGTTGTGAGTTCGAGACCAGCCTGAGCTACAAAGTGAGCTTAAAGCCAGCCTGAATTGCATAGCAAGACCCTGTCTCAAAAAGACAAAAAAAAAAAAAAAAGAAGTGATGAAAATAACATTGTTCATATGAGACACAGAAATGATGCATTGCTTTGTCAGAAACACATTCACTGTAGGCCATTTCCTACAGCACTCCTGACTGCAGGATCTAGGGGACAGTGAACCCTTGTTGAGTGACTGAGATAATTCAACCTGATATTATGCCACTCCTGCTATGTACCTTGGAATTTGCACATACCCAGAGAACAGATTGAAATATCCATCATGGGCTACACTCACTTCATATAGAAGTTAAATGCAGTCAGGATTCAGCATGACCATGGGGGCCCAGTTCAGCCACAAGGGCTCCTACTGATCTTGCTCCTAGTGAAAAAGGAAAAAACTGGAGCTTCAAAGCCCAGTGTGTTAAGTATGGCTAGCTTTTGGAAAAGCCTTTCTTGAAATCATGAACAAATGAGTCTCTATCTGTTCTTACATTTACCAGGTGTCATCCCGATTGCGCCATCTCCATCCTCCAGGGCTGCTTCTCCCAGAGACAAAGTCACTGTCCCGCACCAGGCAGTCTGAGTACTCATAGCAGGTCAGACTGACAGTAGCTGAAATCAAGGAAATGTCAAGTTCTAGCTTCAATTTTTATTAATTTTTTATGCTGCAGTCTCTAGAGTTCTAGAAGTACTTTATTTCTCTATTAAGGACAGGGTCTACTTTGTGTACAGGGACTCGCTACATAGATAGGGCTCAGAGTGATCCTCCTGTTTTCTGTCTCCCAAGCCCTGGGATTACAGGTGGGTACCACCACGCCCAGGCTCAGTCACCTGGGAATCAATCCCATCCACTCACTGTATTCTGCCTCAGCAGGCACATTAGTCTGCTGAACCGTCTTGCATTTCCTCATAGTACGTTCTTAATCAGTTTTAGAAGTTTTCTCTGCAAGGATTTCTGTGTGGAATGCCATGGTTGACTTGATGTCCTGAATTAGTTGTGCATGTTTACATTTCACGGTCATTTTGCCTGTGAGGGAGCCCAGAGGTTACATGGTCCCTGGTCCAGCGAACAATGGAGAGAGCAATTTAACCTAAGGTCTTTATCATTGGTTCTTATTAGGAGGATTAGGAAGCAGTATTCTTGTTATATCTCTTAAAAATCTAAGTAAAGACAGCATTCACCATTGCTTCAGAAAATGCCAAGAATGACAACCTAAGTGGGCTCAAACACAGTAATAACATTCAGCATTGTGTAAGAAATTATATGGAATACAGAAAAGAGTAGAAGTGTATTTTGCATATCCACCAGTGCATGGATCTCTGACACAACATTGGAAACGTGCTGAATTGATCTAGGAATGTAGTAATGTGTCTCAAATAACAGGTGTTCATACTTCAAATATAGGGTGATTTGATATTTGTGTGTTTGTGTGTTTTGATACTGGAAATTAAAGACACAGCCTTGTGTATGCTATGCAAGTACTGTGATATTCAGCTATGTCCTCAGCTCTATGCTCTTCTTCATTATTCAAGCTAATCAGCCATTTGTATGCTGTATCTACAACTAATACTGAATCATCTACATTTTTCAGTTTTATTACTTTACCTTAAACCGTCATTATCTCCAGCCTGGATTACTGCAGTACTCATCTTCCAGCTCATCCCCTGTCTTCATTTTTGCCTGTTCAAAGCATTCTCTCTATGGTCCAGTACAAATTGGCAAATAGCAAAAATGCCAAAATTATTCCTTCAACACTTCCATTATAAACCTTTATTTCTCCCCTATTTCTCTCAGGATCAAGTCCATGTAATATAATCCAGCTAATAAAATGCTTAGTGAGCATGCTTGTTTATGTCTTATCTCCTCTGTTTATTCTTTTTTTCTTACCAAATGCATAAGGGATTTGATTGGTTGTTTATAATTTGTCACTCATAAAACACTTTGTCAGGATAATAAAAAGCCTATGTTGGATGGCTTAAGGAGCAGATACTTTTGGAATAAAATTTTGGCAGCATGGTCTTGAAGCTGCACTTTAAAAAAAAAAAGGCATGCAGAGGGCAGGACATAGTAGCTCAGAGGCTGACTTTACGTGAAGACAGTAGATGGGCACAAGCAGTAATCTCAGAATCTCAGGAATCTCCTAGCATAGCACATAGAATGACATGTGGAGAAAGAGTCAGAGCCGGCCTTTCAGCTTTGGGAGAAGAAACCCCTGTTGTTGTCAGGAAATGAGGAAGTGATGAGCCCAGGAGACGTGCGACAGAAAGCGTAGCGGGACACGAGAGTGACAGGTGATGAGCACGCTTCCATCTCATAAATCCTGACCACGGAACTTGTTTTATTTTGCATTGCCTTGTGGGTTTCTATTAACATTTTTTATCTTCATGTCCTAATATTGTTTTTTTCTCATTCCAAGACCTTCAAAGCCTGAAGCAAGGAGATAGTCTCTGTGCAGAACATACTGTGCATGTCAGCATTTTGCCTCAGCAATGATGAAAAACAGGACTTTTACTGTGACTGTCTGTGGCCATGAGGTACCAGAGCATTTGGATATGGCTCGTGGGATGCCGAGAGAGGATGGGAGATGTCAGCTGAGAGAGTCAAAGTGGAACACTGAGATGATTTGGAGGTAGATTACACTCAGCGGTCACTATACCAGAAAACTGGTGAACACCAGGCTTCACAAGTTTCTGATGGGTAGAAACACTGCACTGGCTGTTGGGCTCCAGATAATCTTTGCAGTGGCTTTGGAAAAGGTGTTGTCTGCAGTTGGCTTTTGTGGAGAGATGTGGCCAGAGGCTGAGATTAAGGTCAGCAAATTAATCTAGCCAAAAGCATTTAAGGCAGGCATCTGCTGATCTGGTGGCCTGGCTTCTGTGGGGACTTTTCAGCCAGAAAGTCACTCTGCAGACTGCAAACACAGAGCCGAAGAGGTCTACACTGCTGAGCAGGAACACGACAATGGAAAAGATGGTCTGAGGGCACCTCAGCAAGAGGCGAGTTTCCAACCAGTGCAGCCTGCAAACTTCCAAGCTGAGATTTTGCTTTGAGGAAAATCCACAGTGCACTATGATCCACATGTGGAGCAGGATAGAGAGCTATAAACTCAGAATGGATTGAAAGCACCCAGTGACATGGGCCCTTGAGCCCACAGCAGGCCCCTGTATGCCATCCACACAGGCTTCCTCCTCTTGCTGCCTCTGCATATGCCTGAGAACTTAGTCATTAAGAGACATGACTACCTCATTGTGTCCATTTGCTGTCATGTGTGTTCTTTTCAAGCTCGAGTATTCCTCTCTAGATCACTTTTTGAAGAATATATAAATGTAGACCCAGATTCATTATAAGTTTTGCGGAAACTTGATCATATATGTATTGTAACACAATACCCTCAAGTGAAGAAACTCATGTCCCAAGGGAATTTGCTGTTCTTAACTGATCTGAGGACATTAGTGCTGGGTACACATGATCTGAGCTGAACCACTGAGGGGAGCCTGGCCTGCAGGTGGCTCTGTCCGCCCCACCCTGCTGATTTGCATGTGCCCACAGCACAACTCATTTTCCCCCAACCCTGCTTAAGAGACCACTCACACCCTGCCCAGGAGTGGCTCCAGGTGAGAACACAGCACAGACATGAGGGTCTCCAGCCAGCTCCTGGGGCTCCTGCTGCTCTGGATCCCAGGTATGGAAGGACAGCAGTGGGTATCTCCTCAGCCTACGTGGCCAGTGCTGTCTGCTTCTCTAGAGATGTGCGCTTCAATCATTTGTAATTGTGTCACTGACTGATTTTATGCTTCCCATGTCAGGTGCCCGTTGTGACATCCAGATGACCCAGTCTCCGTCCTCCATATCTGTATCGGTGGGAGATGTAGTCACCATCAATTGCAGGGCCAGTCAGGGCATAAGTAACTGGTTAGCTTGGTATCAGCAGAAAGCAGGGAAAGCCCCTAAACTACTAATCTACCGTGCAACCAATTTGGAATCTGGAGTCCCCTCGAGGTTCAGCGGCAGTGGGTCTGGGACAGATTTCACTCTCACCATCAGCAGCCTGCAGCCTGAAGATGTGGCCACTTATTACTGTCAACAGCATGATAATACCCCTCCCACAGTGATTTAAGCCATGACAAAAACCTCCAGGGGAAGCAGAAGTGTGAGGCTGGCCTTTACCACCTGGTTTTCACAGTGTCTCAGAATTCTGAGAGTGTTCTTCAGATGTGTCCAGGCTTTGAACGTTCTGAGGAGTCCAGCAGGGGGGAACCAGAAACTCCCTTGCACTGTAGGTATCTTCTACCTCATAGGCAATAGGATGGGCCCAGCAAGACTCTATTTAGAAAACAGAGGGAGACATGTCTGTAGCAGAATAATTGGTGTTGTGATGTTGTTTGAAAATGATGGGGGCAAAATAAAACTGAAAACCTCCTTGAGATATTTAAAGTCCAGATTATCTTTCCAGTGAAATGCTGTAAACCATACCTTTTAAAGTTTTCAGTGTCCAGTACTACTGAAGAATTGACATAGTCATGGAATTGTCTCCTGTTCTCCCAGAATCCAGACGCCTCTGCCCTATATTTGTATGTTGCGGATCAAGTGGTCCTCACAGAGTCCAGAGGCCTGAGACGTACTGCAGCATCTCCCTGTGTCTCTGTGGCTTTTGTCCACGTATCTGTCCACAGGTGTCAGTAGAGGTTGTGGCATCCTCTCATATTGTGAATTCCAAATCTCACAAAAGGGTCCTTTACCGAAAAGAGGAGAAATGAACGATATTCTGAGAACTGTGATTCCTAGTGTCGTGAAGATGTTTGGGAGCTGACATCTGGGGATCCAGTGTGGGCTCCACTGTGCCAAATCTTAGGGGTTTTCCAGTTCAGAAATAATCCAAGACTGTATAGGCTTGCACTTCCAAGAATTATCTACAAATATGAATTAACTGCAAATACAAAATATCAATAACTCACAAATGCAAGCACAGTTCCATGAAGTACGTATAAACTTTTGCATTAACTTGCAGATCAACAAACAAACATAAAAATATTCTTCGGGAAACAAAAAGAGAAAATAGCAAGAAATAAGACAAAGCATGCATAATTTTAACTCCTATTGTCACGCACATGATGAGGTATTCCAGCTGCTGACGGTGCTGCTCAGTGCCAGGATCTGGTGCACATTTAGAAGCCGCAGCCGAAGGTGGTATTACTGACACCCGGGTGACTGGCCGCCTGCTTTATCTCAAGGGTTTTGTTGTGAAATTCATGCAAAATTAAAGTCAAATGATATATAATCCTTATTTATGGGGAAGATTGGAATTTGTCACTAGTAGCGCAGCACCCTAGGTAAGGAATGTCTCTGTTTATGGATGTTCTCTCCAAATATTTTCAAAAAGGTCACTCAGCATAGGAGGCATTTTGTCCTCTGATCACAGGAGTGCTGGCTGATGAAAATGCACATCTAGGTTTGAAGTTTTCTGAAGGGCTTAGGTTATCACTCTTACTCTGCATTCACCTCTACAAGCAGTTCATTCTTTGCTTTTTCAAATGTATGTCTTTGATACGGGGTCTCACTGTGCAGTTTGAACTCCTACTGATCCTCCCTTTTCGGCCTCTCTGGTGCTGAGACAACAGGCATGCACCACTACCCGTGGAATCTCTGCCCAGCACAGTATGTCCGGAGGTAAGGCAAGTGTTTCTTGTGATGACCAGGATTGAACCCATATCCCTTTGTTTGACTAACAAGGCACTTATGCTGCTGAGCTATGTTGCCAGCCGTTAAACTGTTCATTCTATCATCTGTACCTAGTTTGTTCCAAGTTTGCATATTATGTGTTCCACAAATCTCTTTCAGGGCCTAGAACACCTTTCTCTGTGTTTGGATTGAGGACCATGGAGGTCATGTAGCATAAGGAGAACAGCAGGTAGGAAATTGGATGTGGATGCCCTGCACAGGGAGGCAGAGGGATCTTGGGGGGCAGAGGCAGGCAGCAACTCACATGGGAGTGTTGGGGCTGTGGACTCAGCCGTGGTGTAGAAGAGGGACAGTATGGGAAAAGCCTTTAAGCCTGTTAGGCTTGAAGGGTCTGTAGGGCTTGAACACAAGCTTGGGAGGAAGATACCCACAGCGACCCAGAGACATCTGTGGTCCTAGAAGAGGTATCAGTGGGTGAGAGTGTGGGGTATTTCTGTAAGGGGTGTGGGTGCTGGAGAGGACCAGAGACCAGATTTGAACAGGAAAGTGATCACATATGTACATTCATGCATGGTAAGCAGAACCAAGATCTGCATTTTTGTCAAAAGAAGGGATTAACTTTAGTGGTGCATGTTTAAGTAAACTCTGATTTGGGAATGCAATCAAGCAGAGAGTGCAGGGCTCTTCTCACAGAAAGAAAGGGGAGAGGCATCTCAGTGTCTTGGGAGATAAACTGGTAATTCTACCTAATCTTGATGGATTTACTCCATTGTCTCACCAAGCAGACACAATTTCTGAAAAACACTGTTCAATGAATAGAAGCATTGATTTTTTAAAAAATATCTTCCTCTAAATCTATTATAGGAAAAATAGAAGATGATCCTAGATGAACAAAAGAAAGAATGAGAGTGGCAGAGAAAACTAAAAAGTAGGTGTGAATTTGAGTGGGGCAATGATTGCCCACCTTCGAGCTATGTATGCATTAAAGCAGTTGGTGATCACACTGAAGTCCCACTGAAGAGGAGGTGACTTCAGGACGACAGGTATATTTGGACTCTTCTGTGTGGGTCTCACTTGCACTGCTCAGCACTTCCCGATTGTAAAATCAAATGCACAGTGTGCAGCACTGTGACCAGCTCTTTTGGTTGCACATTGGTCCTAGAAACAACTTCCTGATGTTTCTGTTTCAGGGATAGTACAAGTCAGAGGGGACTGAGTCCTCTTCAGTTGGGTCTCTGAGTTCCCCTTAGGTGCAGTGCTCTCTGTGGCCGTGCGGTCCCCTGGAAACTGCACTGAGAGAGTGCGGAAAGCAGAGCAGAGTATGCAGGAATCTGGTCTGGCTTCACTGCCCCTTTCCTCCCATGCAGTGCTCAGGAGCAGCTGCAGCATGTGCTGGGATGCAGAGCTCTCTGGTTCCAGGTTGAGGGAGCTCCGGGGAGAAGCTCTACTGCTGTCTCAGTCCTCACAGCCAACAGCTGAAATCCTGAGGCAGGAGGGGCACATTGTGCACAACACACACCCCAGCATTGGAGATTTTTCTCAAATTCTTTCAGATGTTGTAAAGTTGAAGGCCCATGAATGCACCTTTCACTTTATGGGTTTTTTTTTCTATTTATTTGTTGCCGGTTCTCACTACACGGCTTGGACTCTTATTGATCCTCCTCTTTTCAGCCTCCCCCGCACTGGGAACACAGGCGCGTGCCCACATGCCCGGTCTCGGTGGCTGGCTCAGCATGTCTGGGTCGGAGCTGCTACCATATATTGCACTAATGATCAAGACCCAGTCCCTGTGCTTGCCTAACCTTGCACTTAGTCCACTCACCTATCTCGCCGGCCCTGGAACTTGCACTTTCTGAATCTTCTCTCTGATCCTAAGTACCTGGATCACAATGCATCCTCAGCATGTCCCGTACATTATGGAGAATTGTACTGCATAAACCCACCTCTATAACTTACATGTGTGTGCATATTAAGATTGTGAAACCAAGGCATTTACTGGTGTTGAGAGATGAAAACATATTTTGGAAAGTAATCTTGTGGCATGTTATAAAGGCCCAGAAATGAACGTATCACATACTTCTATTGAAATTTGCAAATGTTACACATTTTTACATCACCCAGGCTCTTTAAGGACAACTATACTGAACCTCAAAGACAAACGTTCTGAAAGATTTTTGACATCCCTAAATATGGTGCCCATACGTAGAATCTATACATGTCATTGAGTCAAATAGAGAAGGGACAATGTACTTCTCATCTCTGAGATTTATTTAACAAAAACCTATTTCCATAGTACACTGCACATATTTACATATCTCACCATTTTCACTGTTGTTCAGGTGAAGAAGTTTCTCCAATACCATCCAGATCTTTACAAAGCTCTCCAAAGTTACAGGTCTAAGTGACTTCTGCGCCCCCTGGCGGTACTAAGTAAGTATTTTCAGCCTCTCCAGGTGTGGTGCAGCACTTTGTGGTCCTCACATTGGTGGTGCGCACTTTGAAGCCACATGGGGGCTGCACAGCTCACTTTCCCTTTTGAAGATTCTGAGGCTTTAACATGGTCCGTTCCTGGATGAAATATGCTTCAGTCACAGAGTCACGTTTTCTTCAGTGGGTCATGAGGCGTAATCACTGATTGTACTCACATTTACATATTCCAGAATTGGGCCATCAGTGTCCCACTCAAATTGAAATTCATTTATTCACTTATTTGTGTATTTATTGCTGTGTCTCTCTCAGTCCTTCCTTATCTCCTCCAGGATTATCTTTTATTGTCCCAGTTCTAGTTTTAGATATAGGTATTTTGAATGATCATTCTTTTTATTGAATAATGATGTCTGGAACTTATGGGTGCTTGGTGGGACTGTGGGATAAATTTATCTGTGATAACATCACAATTTTTATCTCTCTCACCACAGATACACCTTTCAAATTTCTGTCAATGTAAGAAACAATGTCATGTTACCTTCGATTGTATTCCAGAATCCTGGATTTATTTCAGAGTCTCCCTTGACCTGGGCCAGCTTTTCCAATAACATTGAAGATCTCAATTCTAATTATTATTCATGACTTTGCATATGTGATGAGCTTCTTGTTCAAAACCAATCTCTAGTCTTCATCATCACTCACATCTGGATTGCAGGAACAACCCCACATTCCCAGACTTGTCTACCTCCTCTAGGACCACAGGCATCTCTGTGTTCTGCATGGGTGTCTTCTCCCACAAGCCTTGATTTGAGCACTATGGAGCTATTACTGTGACTTGAAGGCTTTCTTCATCCTGTCCCTCTTCAACACCTATGGTTCGTTCTCTGCACCAGCATCCCACGTGAGGCCTGTCTCTGCATCCCAGGCTTGCTCCAGTTCCCTGTGCAGTACATTCACATCCCCTTTCTGTCTGCTATTCTCCTCAACTTTCATGAGCTCCAGTATCCTCAATCCTGGATCTAGTAACGGTATTATCCTCAGGTGTGTAAGAGATTTGGTGATGTGAGAACATTCAAGGTAAGAGAAAACCAGTACAAGTGTGACAATGGACACATGTGCCATGGCTTGTGTCTAGGTGTCCCACAAATCTACATAGAATCATGTGATGGTTTCTAGAGTTGCTGATTGGATTTGTGGGTTTGGATGTGGTACCTTCTCCAGGCAAATAATTTGCATGACCGTGTAAGGAGGGCACAGAGGCCAGCAGGTTACCCGAGCTGCTGCCACTCTTTGCTCTTGTTCTCTGCAGCCACCATGAGTGGCTACACTTGTTCATGTACCACCATGCATTGGAGTCACCTCAGTATGGACTGATACCTCCACTGACTGTAAATTAAATAAACCTTTCATCTCTTTATTCTGGGTTTAGCTATTTTGTCCCACCAATGAGAGAAGAGTAACTGGCACATCATGGTACAGATAGGATACAGACCTTGACCAATAAGCTGTGCCATTCAGAAAAAATAAAAATCACAAGTATACAGTCACTAGCACAACTATAAATAACGTACTTCTGAGATCAGAGAAGAAAAAAAAAAGCTATCTTCTCTGACCTTCTTTAGAATATTTGGATTGATCATTCACAAACATGAAGCATTCCTCATCTAAAGATGCCGAGCTAGTGATGACAAGTTCTGACCTTTCCTATAAGTGGGACTGTATATTATCTGGATTTTAATCTTGCTTGAATTTACACTTAAATCCTATAGAATTAGTACGAACATCCTCTTTTTTGTGGCACCAGACATCAGATGAACTTCAGGAACCTCTTGTGCTGGGCGCATTTTCATAAACTTCTTTCAATTCTTGGTATTGGTTGGCCCAGTTCAGCTCTTATTGAGATGGGGAAGAGTTTATAAAATGGTATCGTGCACTGAGAAGGATTGACAATGTCGCTGTACATACGAAGCATAGAAATGATGCAATGTTTTGCCCTCAGCAGAAACAAATTTACTGCAGACCTAACCCTGTCACCCTGCTGATTGCACAGATTGCACGGGACAATGGACCCTTGTTCAAAAACTGATAAAATCCAGCCTCAGGTTATGCCAGTCCTGCTTGATGTTTTGGAATTTGTACATGTGCAGAGAACAGAGTGACGTGTCCTTCATGGGCTGTTCATACTTCATGTAGAAGTCAGATCCACTCAGGACCCAGCATGCCCATGGGGGTCCTGGCCCAAATACAGGGTCTCTTAGTGCTTGTGGTCCTATTTAAAGAGGGAAAACACTGGGAATTTCATAGCCCAGTGTGTCATGTATGACAAGCTCTTTGGGAAACCCTTTATTGAAGTCATGAACAGGTGTGTCTCTATTTGCTCTTACTTTTCTCGTGTGGCAGCCAGACTGCGCCTTCTTCATCCTCCAGCGCTGCTTCTCATGGAGACCCAGTCACTGTCCCTGACCAGGTAGGCTGAGCACTCATAGCACGTCAGCCAGACATCAGGTGAAACCAGGGAATGCTCCTCAAGTTCTGGCTTCAATTTTTATTAATTTTTTATCATGCAGTCTCTAGAGTTGTAGAAGTCTTTTTTTTTTTTTCTTTATGTAGGCCAGGGTCTAAAGGGTCTCACTACATATAGGACTCATAGTCTTCTTCCTGCTTTGAGTGTCGTAATCACTGGGATTACAGGCTCGAGCCACCACATTCTGTCTCAGCCACCTGGGGATTGAAGCCCTGGTGCTGCGCTCTGCCGAAGCAGTCACATTAGTCAGCTAAGCCATTTTGCGGCCCTCCTGCTATATACTTAATCAATTTTCCAAGTTTTCTCTCACTTGGCAATGCCATGGCTGACTTGAAGTCCTGAGTCAATTGGGCATGGTTACATTTCATGGTCATTTTGACTGTGAGGGAGATGAGAAGTTACAGGGTCCCTGGTCCAGTGAACAATGAAGAAGGCAGTGTAACCTAAGGTCTGTACCATGCCTTCTTATTAAAAGAGGTAGGAACCAGTGGCCTCTGTAATCTTTTACCTGTTAAAAATCTAACAAATGAGAGCATTCACCATTGCTTATTATAATGCCAAGATTGATGTCATAAGCGGGCTCAAACAGAGGAAGAACCCTCAGCAGTATACAAGAAGTTGTAGGGAATACAGAAAGTGTAGAACTATAGTTTTCATCCCCACAAGTTCACGGATCCTTGACTCAAACGTTGAAATGTGTTGAATGCATCTATAAAATTTAATGTTGTGTCCCAAGTAAGGGGAGGTTAACTTCGCAATGTAGGATGACTTGGTATTTGAAAATCAACCTGTATGAGGCACACATTAAACAGCAAAAGCATCAGCTGAATTGGGAGCTTGCAAGGGCAGAGAGAACACGTGCAAGTGTGTGTGACACAGAGGAAGGAGAAGGAGATGAGGAAGTCATCCTGATCAAGACCCCAGGGTGAAAATGCAGAAGTCCCAGGAAACACTTGGAGAGTGGATAAGGCTGTGAAGCCAGGTAGGCCTCAAGGAGAGTGGTGCAGAAGGAAGGAGCTCACACGCAGAAGGTAGGCAGTGAAGAGGACAAAAGGTGTCCGTGGAACTTAGAGCGGCACCAAGATCACGCTGACACCAGCGGAACACCACAGAAGATCTTGCAGTCTTCTCTAAGGATTTTCTCTCCTTGTCTCAGTGCTACACACTTCCCTTTATTGTTAAAAAGATGTGCTAAGTGTCATTCAGTTTAATCAATGAAATTTGTTAATCAGTCTAGGATCACCGAAATCTTACTTTTTACTTCATGATGTCAAGTCACAGGAAAGATAGAAGAGCCTGTTTTACAATAAAAAATTTGATCCAATAATATTCTTATGAATATTTTCTGGAGTGGGGGAGTGCCAGGGAGATAGATAGTGCTTGCTTCTCAAGTGCAAAGTAACAAATTCAATCCCAGGTAGTGTAAAAAAAATATTCCTTACGTTCTCCATTGTTTCTTCATATTGTCAAAAATTGTTGAAGTTATTCAAACCCCTTAAAGTAAACTTTATTATACTTACTTTAGGCAACTGCAAGAGAGGGAATATGACCTCGTAGAATCAAGAAAGCTAAAGATAGAAGTGACTTGAGAACACACCGTTTTTAATAAAAACAGTGGCAAGAAATTGGCAGCAATTATACTGTTTTCAACACTGCCTATTAACACGTGCATTATGCAGTACCAAAAAGTGTGCAATTATGGAGCACATCATTGTTACTTCCTAAAGAAGAATGCTGACTTAAATGAAAAAATTAAACAACATTTTAAAAGCAAAGATGTTGAGATCCTTTCGGGAATCAGCAGGTCCGTGAGCCATCCAGCAGAGAGGTACCACCGGCCCCAATTGGGGGATGCACTGCCTTTCCTCAAGGGGAGGCAGACCTGTGGACTCTTACTTGTGGCCTCCACTGAGGGCATTGAAACCCTAGGCTTGCTCCCCCAGAGGCAGGACTGATGTCTCGGTCTCTACATCTACACCTTCTCTTTCTTGTGTACACTTCATAGCAGTTTCCCAGGTGTCTTATGGGCCACTATAGTACTTTAGGGCCAATCCATTTTCAGCTGCCTCATCTGATGCCCAACCCCACAAGTCTTCCTATATTTTTGCATGGATCAGGTCTCACCCCGATGCTGCTGTGCACATTTGCTTTTAAGGGAAATGTCTTCCTAACTTTGTCAATACCATTGAGAACCCTGTTTTTTAAGATTCTAATGAAATCTGGGAATACTGATGTGTAGGTCATCGAATCAACAGGCTCACAGAGGGCAGGACGTAGTAGCTTAGTGGCTGACTATAGGTGAAGACAGTAGATGGGCACAAGGAATAATCTCAAAATCTCAGGAAGCTGGTAGCCTAGTATGTGGAAAGACATGTGGAGAGAGAGACAGAGCTGGCCTTTCAGCTGTGAGAAAGAAAACCCCTGATTTTGGTAGAACCAGAGGAAGTGAAGAGATGAGGGGACAGGTGACAGAAAGCTTAGTAGGGCACTGTGGCACTGACAGGTCGTAAGCACTCTTCCATCTTATAAATCCTCAGCACAGAACTAGTGAGAGAAAACAAGACCTTCACTGTGACTGTCACCATGTCATCGCAGAGCCTTTGGAAATCCCTTGTGTGAAGCCAAGACAGTTTTGGAGATGCCAGCTGAGAGAGTAGAAGTGAGCCACTGTATGACCTTTTGTAAGGAGATTATAGTTCGAACTCACGGTACGAGAGAAACTGTTAAAGACCAGGCTTGACAGATTTCTTCTGGGAAGAAGGATTACAGTGGCTGTTGGACTCAGATATTTTGCTTTTTTTTTTTTTTTTTTTTTTGTCTTTTTGAGACAGGGTCTCACTATGCAGTTCAGGCTGCCTTAAGCTCACTTTGTAGCTCAGGCTGTTCTTGAACTCGCAACAATCCTCCTGCCTCAGCCTCCCGAGCGCTGGGATTACAGGCATGCGCCACCATGCCCGGCTCCTCAGACATTTTGTATCATGGCCTTGGAAATGACGTGTCTGCTTTTGGCTTGTGTCCGTATATGTGGCCTGAGGCTGAGATTAAGGGCAGCAAATTAATCTGGCCAAAGGCATTTAAGGCAGTCAGATGCTGAGATCCTGGCCTGGCTGCTGTGGGGAGATCTCAGCCAGATGGAAAGCTGCAGGAAAGCTGTGGAGGGCAAACATAGAGCCGAAAATGTCTGCACTGCTGAACAGGAAGAGGAGAACGGAAAAGATGGTCTGAGGGCACCTCAGGAAGCAGTGAGTCTCCAAACTGTGCAGCCTGCAAAGTGCCAAGGTGAGACTTTCCTTTGAGGCAAAAGCTGCAGAGCACTATGGTAGAGACATGCAGCGGAATAGAGACCTTCAACCTCCACAGGATTAAAGCACCCAGTGTCATGGGACCTTGAGCCCGCAGCAGTCTCCTGTGTGGGATACACACAGGCCTCCTCATCTTGCTACCTCTGAGAACTTGGTCAGTTCGAGACCCGGTTACCTCATTTGGTCTCATTTCCTATCATGTGTGTTCTTTCCAAACACCAATATTATAGTGTGGATCCTTTTCTGAAGAGCATATTACAAATATAGACCCAGATTTCTGGTAAGTTTTGAGGAAATTTGATCATATATGTATTTTAACAAAATGCCCTCCAACCAGAAACCAGATCTCCCCAGGGAAATCTGTTATTCTTAACTGATCTGAGGACACTAGTGCTGGGTACACAGGGTATGAGCTGAGCCACTGAGAGGAGCCTGGCCTGCAGGTGGCTCTCCCCGCCCCACCCTGCTGATTTGCATGTGCCCACAACACAACTCATTTTCCCCCAACCCTGCTTAAGAGACCACTCACACCCTGCCCAGGAGCGGCTCCAGGTGAGAACACAGCGCAGACATGAGGGTCTCCAGTCAGCTCCTGGGGCTCCTGCTGCTCTGGATCCCAGGTATGGAAGGACAGCAGCGGGGATCTCCTCAGCTACGTGGCCAGTGCTGTCTGCTTCTCTAGAGATGTGCGCTTCCATCATTTGTAATTGTGTCACTGATTGATTTTGTGTTTCCCATGTCAGGTGCCAGGTGCGACATCCAGATGACCCAGTCTCCGACCTCCATATCTGCATCATTGGGAGACAGAGTCACCATCAATTGCAGGGCCAGTCAGGGCATAGGCAGCTATTTAGCTTGGTATCAGCAGAAACCAGGGAAAGCCCCTAAACTTCTAATCTACTATGCAACCAATTTGGAATCTGGAGTCCCCTCGAGGTTCAGCGGCAGTGAGTCTGGGACAGATTTCACCCTCACCATCAGCAGCCTGGAGCCTGAAGATGTGGCCACTTATTACTGTCAGCAGCATGATAATACCCCTCCCACAGTGATTCAAGGCATGACAAAAACCTCCAGGGGAAGCAGAAGTGTGAGGATGGCCTTTGCAACCTGGCCTTCACAGTGTCTCGGAAGTGTGAGAGTGATCTTCAGATGAGTCCATGCTTTGAAGGTTCTGGGGAATCCAGGTAGATAGAGCAAGAAATGTCTATAGCGAATATTTGGGCTATGAGGTTATTTGAAAATGATGGCAGCAAAATAAAACTGAAAACCTCCTAGAGATATTTAAAGTCCAGATTATCTTTCCAGTGAAATACTACACAACATAGCTTTTAAAGTTTGCAGTGTCCACCGCTAGCAAAGAAGTACCATAGTCATGGAATTGTCAGCTGTTCTCCCAGAATTCAGATGCCTCGGCCATATATTTGTATGTGGCTGATCATATGATCCTCATACAGTAAAGAGACTTGAGTCGTACCGCACCATCACCCTTGTGTCTCTGTGGCCTTTGTCCACATATCTGTCCACAGGTGTCAGTAGAGATTATGTCATCCTTTACTGAATTCCAAATCTCACAAAGAGCCTTCTACAGAAAAGAAGAGAAATGAAAGAAATTCTGAGAAGTGTGATTACCAAGGTCACGATGATGTTTGGGAGCTGACATCTGGGGATCCAGTGTGGGCACCACTGTCCCACTTAGAGATTTTCCAGTTCAGACTTCATGCCAGAATGTACATGCTTCCATTTCCAAGAATTATCTGCAAATATGAATTAATGAAAAATTTTAAAAAATCAATAAATGGCAAATGCAAGCCCAGTTGCTTGAAGTACGCAGAAACATTTGAATTAAGATACAGAGCAACAAACAAATGTAAATGTATTCCTGAGGAAACAAAAACAGAAAAAAGCAAGAAGTGAGACAAGGCATGCATGATTTTAACTACTATTTTCACGCACATGAAAATGTATTCCCACTGCTGATGGTGGTGCGCAGTGCCAGAATGTGGTGCACGGTTATAAGCACGCAGCACAAGGTGGTATTACTGATGCCCGGGTGACCTGCAGCGTGGTTCATCTCAAGGGTTTTGGTGTGAAATTCATGCAAGATTAAAATCAAATAAGATATAATCCTTATTTATGGGGAAGACGAGAATAGTAGCGCCCCACCTCTCAGTAAGGATTGTCTCTGTTTATGGATATTCTCTCCAAATATTTTCAAAAACGTCACTCAACGCTGGAGGAATTTTGTCCTCTGATCACAGGAGCGCTGGCTGATGAAAATGCACGTCGAGTTTTGAAGTTTTCTGGAGGGCTTAGGTTATCACTCTTCGTCTATATTCACCTCTACAAGCAGTTCACTCTTTGTTTTTTCAAATGTATGTATTTGGTACAGGGTCTCACTATGCAGTTTGGACTCCTAATGATCCTCCTGTTTTTAGCCTCTCTAGCGCTGAGCCTACAGGCACGCACCACTACCCCTGGATTTCCTGGCCAGCAGAGTGCCTGTCGGTCAGGCAAGTGTGTCATGTGATGGCCAGGATGGAACCCTGTACCTGTGATTGCATCAGAAGGCATTTATACTGCTGAGCTATGTTGCCAGCCCTTAAACTGTTCATTCTTACATCTGTACCCAGCTTGCATATTCTGTCTTCCACAAATTACTTTCAGGGCCTAAAACACCCTTCTCAGAGTCTGGATTGAGGACGTTGGAGGTGTTGTTGGGTAAGGAGAATAGCAGGTAGGAAACTGGATGTGGATGCCCTGCACAAGGAGCCAGAGGGAGCCTGGGAGGCAGAGGCAGGCCTCACATGGGAGTGTTGGGGCTGTGGACTCAGCCTAGGTGTCCAAGGGGGACAGGACGGGAAAAGCCTTCAAGCCATAGAATCAGGTCTGTACGGCTTGAACACAGGCTTTGGGGGAAGGCACCCACACAGATCCAGCGATGCCGGTGGCCCTAGAAGAGGTCTCAGTGGCTGAGAGTGTGGCAGTGTTTGTGCAAGGGGCTGTGGGTGATCGAGAGAACTAAACTGGATTTTTCACAGGAAAGCGATCACATGTAAATTCATGCATGATAAGCAGAACCAAGGTCTTCATTGTTATTGAAAGAAAGAATTAACTTTAATCGTGCATGTTTAAGTGAACTCTGATTTGGGAATGCAATCAAGCAGGGAGTGAAGGGCTCTTCTCAAAGAAAGAAATGGGAGAGGTGTCTTGGGAGACATACTGCTAATTCTACCTAATCTTGATGACCTTCCTTCAAGCAGACACAATTTATGAATAGCACTGTTGAATAGAAAGAACCATTGATTATTTAAAAATATCTTCTTCTAAATCTATTATCGGAAAAATGGAAGATGATCCTAGATGAAGAACTGAAAGAATGAGAGTGGCAGAGAAAACTAAAAAGTAAGTGTGAATTTGAGTGGGGCACTGATTGCCCTCCTTCAGGCTATGTCTGCATTAAAGGAGTTGGTGATCACACTGATGCCCCTCTGAAGAGGAGGGGACTCCAGGACGACAGATATATTTGCACTCTTCTGAACGGGTCACACTTGCACTGCTCAGCACTTCCCGATCAAAAAATCGAACAAGCAGTGTGCAGCACCGTTTCCAGTTCATTCGGTTGCACATTGGTCCTACAAACAACTTCCTGATGTTACTGTTTCAAGGATAATACATGGCAGAGGGGACTGAGTCCGCCTCAATTCGGTCTCTGAGTTCCCCTTAAATGCAGTGCACTCTGTGGCCGTGCAGTCCCCTGGAAACTGCAATGAGAGAGTGGGGAAAGCAGAGCAGAGTATCCAGGAATCTGGTCTGGCTTCACTGCCATTTTGCTCCTGTGCAGTGCTCAGGAGTAGCTGCAGCATGTGCTGGGATGCAGAGCTCTCAGGATTCAGGACGAGGGAGCTCGGGGGAGGAGCTCGACTGCTGTCTCACCCCTCACAGCCAACAGCTGAAATCCTGAGCCACATTGCCCACAATATAGACCCTGGCATTGGAGATTTTTCTCAAATACTTTCAGATGTTGTGATGTTGAAGGCCCGTGAATTCACCTTTCACTTTATGGGTTTTTTTTTTTCTCTATGTATCTTGTGGAGGTTCCCACTAAGAGCTTGGACTCACAGACGAGCACCCACCTGCCCGGATGCCAGTTCCTGGCTCAGCATGTCTAGGTAGGAGGTGCTGCGATATATTGTACTAGCAATGAAACCCCAGTCCCTGTGCTTGCCTAACCTAGCACTTAGTCTGCTCATCTATCTTGCCTGCCCTGCAAATTGCACTTTCGGAATCTTCTCTGATTCTAAGTACCTGGATCACAATGCATCCTTAGCAAGTCCCATGATTTATGGGGAATTGCACTGCGTAAACCCACCTTTATAACTTCCATGTGTGTGCATATTCAGATTGTGAAACCAAAGCATGTTCTGGTGTTGAGAGATGAAGATGCATTTTCGAAATTAATCTTGTGGGATGTTATAAAGGCCCAGAAATGAACATATCACATACTTCTTTTCAAATTTGAAAATGTAACATATTTTTTCATCACCCAGGGTCTTTAAGGACAGCTATAGTCAGCCTCAAGGGATCTTTGTATAGGTGGACATAAATTCAGAAAGTTTAATTGATGTCCCTACTTATGGTGCCCATACATAGAATCTATACATGTCATTGAATCAAATACAGAAGAGATAATGTAGTTCTTGTTTCTGAATTTAATTAACAAAACTTTTTGCATAATAAACTTCACATACTTACGTATCTCACCATTTTCACTGTTGTCCAGGTGAAGAAGTTTCTCAAATAACAGCTGGATCTTCACTAAGCCCTGCAAAGTTACAGGTCAAAATGACTTCTACGCCCCCTGGAGGTAGTAAGTGAGTATTTTCAGCCTCTCTAGGTGTGGTGACGCACTTTGCGTGGTCCCCACACCTGGTGGTGCACACTTTGAAGTCGGTGGGGTTGTAAGCCGGTGTTAGGCTTTAACAATAGTCTATTCCTGGATAAAATACGCCTTTAGTCACAGAGCAACGTTTTCTTCAGTGGGTCATGAGGGGTAATCACTGACTGAACTCATATTTACATATTCCAGAAGTGGGCAATCAGTGTCCCAGTCAAATTGAAATTTATTTATTTGTGCATTTATTGCTGTGTCTCTCTCACACCTTCCATTTCTCCTCCAGGATTATCTTCTATTGTCCCATTTCTTGGTTTAGATATAGGTATCTTAGGTCTTTATGCATTCTCGCTAACTACAATACACTTTTACTTTTCTGTCAGTGAAACAAACAATGTTGCACCTTTGATTCTATTCCAAAACCATAGAGTTTACAGCAGAGTCTCCTTTCACTTGGGCCAGCTCTTCCGATAATATTGAAGACATTAATTCTAATAATTACTCATGAATGTTCACATGTGATCAGCTTCATGTTCAAAACTAATCTCTAGTCTTCTTCATCACTCACATCTTGATTGCAGAAATTCGCCTACATTCACCTGTGCTAGGACCACAGGCATCTCTGTGTCCTTTATGGGTGTCTTCTTCCAGAAGCCTGGGTTTGAACCCCACAGATGTAATCTGGGGGGGCTGATGCCTGTCCTCAGCCTGTCCCTCTTGGACACTGATGGAGAGCGCACTGCACCAGCACTCCCACATGAAGCCTGCCTCTGCATCCCAGGCTTGCTCTGGCTCCCTGTGAAGTGCATTAACATCTGCTTTCTATATGCTATTCTCCTCCACCCAAATGTGCTCCATTGTCTTCAATCCAGGAACTAATAACAGTGTTATCATAAGAACTGTAAGAGATTTGGATGTGTGACAACACTCATGCTTAGAGAAAACTTATACAAGTGCAAAATGAACAAATGTGCTGTGACTTGTGTCCTAGTTGTCCCTGAAATCTTCATGCAGTCATGAGATGGCTTCTAGGATTTGTGATTGATTATTATGGGTGTGGGTGCAGTACCTTCCCTGGGGCAGGTAATTTGCATTACAGTGTAAGCAGGGGACAAGGCCAGCTGGCCACCTGAGCTGCTGCCACTCTCTTCGCTCTTCCTCTTTGTGGCCACCATGAATGGCTACTCTTTGTCCATGTGCCACGTGCCTTGGAGCTACCTAACGATGGACTGAAACCTCCACTGAGCTAAATACACCTTTCCTTAATTCATTTTGGATGCTGGGTACTTTGTCCCATCAACGAGAGAAATGTACACGAGACAACATGGTAAAGAGAGTAAGACCGATAACCTGTACAGGCCATAGTAGTGATGGCAAACTCCAACCTTTGCTATGTATTGGGACTGCATATTATCTAGATTTTAATATTGCTTGAATTTACACTAAAATCTTAGAGAATCAGCATAAATAATCTATTTTTTGTGGTAGCAGAGATTGAACTCAGAACCCTTACGTGCTGGGTGCTTGTAAACATTTTTCAATTGCTGGTATTGCCAGGCACTGTTCAGCTCCTATTGAGATGGGAGACAGTTTATCAAATAATATCATGAATCAAGAAGTGATAAGATAACACTGTACACATGAGAAACAGAAATGATTCGTTGCTCTGTCCCTCAGCAGAAGCATATTCACTGTACACCAATCCCTACAGCACGCCTGACTGCAAAGAGTACAGGGTACAATGAACCCTTGTTAAGTGACTGACATAATTCAGCCTGATATTATGCCCAGTCTTGCTCAGTATCTTGGAATTTGCACATGCACAGAGAACAGATTGAAATATCCATCATGGGCTGCACATACTTTGTATAGAAATTCGATGCAGTTAGGACTCAGCATGACAATGGTGGCCCAGCTGAGCCACAAGGCCTCCTACTGATTTGCTCCTACTTAAAAGCAGAAAAATGTGGGAGCTTCCTAGCCCACTGTGTTAAGTATGGCCAGATTTTGGAAAAGCCTTTCTTGAAATCATGAACAAATGGGCCTCTATCTGTTCTCTTGTGGGATCTGCATTGAGCCATCTCATCCTCTAGGGCTGCTTCTCACAGAGACAAAGTCACTGTCTGTACCAGGCAGTCTGTGTACTCATAGCAGGTCAGCCTGGCAATAGGTGAAATCAAGGAAATCTCAAGTTCTCGTTTCAATTTTTATTAATTTTTTATGCTGCAGGCTCTAGAGTTCTAGAAGGATTTTATTTTTCTATTAAGGACCGGATGTACTGGGTCTACCGGGTCTCACTACATAGATAGGACTCATAGTGATCCTCCTGTTTTCTGTCTCCCAAGCCGTGGGCTTACAGGTGTGTACCACAACACCCAGGCTCAGTCACCTGGGAATCAATCCCATCCAAGCACTGTATTCTGCCTAAGCAGGCACATTAGTCTGCTGAACCGTCTTGCATTTCCTCATGCTATGTTCTTAATCAGTTTTAGAAGTTTTCTCTGCAAGGATCTCTGCCATGGCTGACTTGATGTCCTCAATCAATTGTGCACGTTTACATTTCAAGGTCATTTTGACTGTGACAGAGCCCAGAGGTTCCATGGTTCCTGGTCCAGTGCACAATGGAGTGGGCAGCATATGCTTAGGTCTTTTTCATCGGTTCTTATTAGGAGGATTAGGAACCGGTATCCTCTGTATTCTTGTTATATCTCTTAAAAATCTAAGTAAAGACAGCATTCACCATTGCTTCAGAAAATGCCAAGAATGACGTCATAAGTGGGCTCAAACAGAGTAATAACATTCAGCAGTGTGTAAGAAGTTGCATGGAATACAGAAAAGAGTAGGAGTGTATTTTGCATATCCACAAGTGCATGTATCTCTAACACAACATTGGAAATGTGCTAACTCGATCTATGAAATGTAATAATGTGTCTCAAATAACAGGTGTTGATACTTGAAATATAGGGTGATGTGATATTTGTGTGTGTGTGTTTTGTACTGGAAATTAAACACACAGCCTTGTGTATGCTATGCAAGCACTCTAGTATTCAGCTATGTCCTCATGCTATTCTTCATTATTCAATCTAATCATCCATTTGCATGTTGTATCTACAACTAATATTGAATCATCTACATTTTTCAGTTTTATTAATTTACCTTAAATGTCATTATCTCTACCCTGGATTACTGCAGGAGCCATCTTTCAGCTCATCCCCCATCATCATTTATTCCTGTTCAAAGCCTTCTCTCTATGGTCCAGTACAAATTGTCAAACAGCAAAAATGCCAAAATTAGTCCTTCAACTCTTCCATTATAAACCTTTATTTCTCCCCCATTTCTCTCAGGATCAAGTCCATGTAATATAATCCAGCTAATAAAATGCTTAGTGAGCATGCTTGTTTATGTCTTATCTCCTCTGTTTATTCTTTTTTTCTTACCAAATGCATAAGGCATATGATTGTTCGTTTATAATTTACCACTCTTAAAACACTTTGTCAAGATGCTAAAAAGCATATGTTGGATGGCTTTAGGAGAAGATTTTTTAGGACTAAAATTTTGGCAGCATGGTCTTGAAGCTGCACTTAAAAAAAAAAACAAAAAACAAAACAAAAGGCTTGAAGAGGGCAGGACATAGTAGCTCAGAGGCTGACTTTAGGTGAAGACAGTAGAGGGGCACAAGCAATAATCTCAGAATCTCGGGAAGCTCCTAGCATAGCACATGAAATGACATTTGGAGCAAGAGACAGAGCTGGCCTTTCAGCGTTGGGAGAACAAACCCCTGATATTGTAAGGAACAGATGAAGTGATGAGATCCGGGGACAGGGAACAGAAAGAAGAACGGGGCACGGGGGCAACGACAAGTGGTCAGCACTCTTCCATCTCATAAATCCTGAACAAGGAACTCATTTTATTTTGCATTGCCTTGTGGATTTCAATTAATATTCTTTTCCTTACTATCTTGATATTGTTCTCTTCTCATTCCAAAACCTTCAAAGCCTGAAACAAGGACATAGTCTCTAAATAGTACATACTCTGCATGACAGCATTTTGCCTCAACAAGGAAAGAAAATGGGACCTTTGTTGTGACCCAGTGTGGCCATGAGGTACCAGAGCACTTGGATATTGTTCATGGGATGCCTAGAGAGGATGGGAGATGTTAGCTGAGAGGGTCAAAGTGGAGCAGTGCGGGATGCTTTGTACGGAGATTACACTCAGGCCTATAATACCAGCAAACTGGTAAATACCAGGCTTCACAGATTTCTGATGGGTAGAAAGACTGCACTGGCTGTTGGGCTCCAGATAATCTATGTTGTGGCTTTGGAAAAGGTGTTGTCTGCCATTGGTTTTTGTGGAGAGATGTGGCCAGAGGCTGAGATTAAGGTCAGCAAATTAACCTGGCCAAAAGCACTTAAGGCGGGCAGCTGCTGAGATGGTGGCCTGGCTGCTGTGGGGACTTTTCAGCCAGAAAGTCACTCTGCAGACTGCAAACACAGAGCCGAAGAGGTCTGCACTGCTGAGCAGGAATAGGGCATTGAAAAAGATGGTCTGAGGGCACCTCAGCAAGAAGCGAGTTTCCAACCTGTGCAGCCTACCAACTTCCAAGCGGAGACTTTGCTTTGAGGAAAATCTACAGAGCTCGATGGTCAAGATGTGCAGCAGGATAGAAAATTATGAACTCAGAATGGATTGAAAGCACCTAGTGTCATGGGCCCTTGAGCCCACAGCAGGCCCCTGTGTGTGATCCGCACAGGCTTCCTCCTCTTGCACCTCTGCTTGGGCCTGAGAACTTAGTCAGTGAGAGACATGGTTACCTCATTGTGTCACATTTGCTGTCATGTGTGTTCTTTTCAAGCTCCAGTATTGCTCTCTTGATCACTTTCCGAAGAACATATAAATATAGACCTAGATTCATTTTAAGTTTTGAGGAAATTTGAGCATATATATATAGTTACAAAAATGCTCTTCAGTAAGGAACCTGATCTCCCGAGGGAAATCTCCTGTTCTTAACTGATCTGGGGGACACTCATGCTGACTACACATGGGCTGAGCTTAACCTCTGAGAGGAGCCTGACCTGCAGGTGGCTCTCCCTGCCCCTCCCTGCTGATTTGCATGTGCCCACAACACAACTCATTTTCCCCCAACCCTGCTTAAGAGACCACTCACACATTACACAGGAGCGGCTCCAGTTGAGAACACAGCGCAGACATGAGGGTCTCCAGCCAGCTCCTGGGGCTCCTGCTGCTCTGGATCCCAGGTATGGAAGGACAGCAGTGGGGATCTCCTCAGCTACGTGGCCAGTGCTGTCTGCTTCTCTAGAGATGTGCGGTTCCATCATTTGCAATTGTGTCACTGACTCATTTTATGTTTCCCATGTCAGGTGCCAGTTGTGACATCCAGATGACCCAGTCTCCGTCCTCCATATCTGCATCAGTGGGAGAGAGGGTCACCATCAATTGCAGGGCCAGTCAGGGCATAAGTAACTGGTTAGCTTGGTATCAGCAGAAACCAGGGAAAGCCCCTAAACGTCTAATCTATGCTGCAACCAGTTTGGACTCTGGAGTCCCCTCGAGGTTCAGCGGCAGTGGGTCTGGGACAGATTTCACTCTCACCATCAGCAGCCTTCAGCCTGAAGATATAGCCACATATTACTGTCAACAGAGTAATAGTTCCCCTCCCACAGTGATTCAAACCATGACAAAAACCTCCAGGGGAAGCAGAAGTGTGAGGCTGGCCTTTACCATCTTGTCTTCACAGTGTCTCAAAATTCTGAGAGTGTTCTTGAGATGTATCCAGGCTTTCAACGTTTCTGAGGAGCCAAGAAGAGGGAACCCAGAAACTCCCTTGCACTGTAGGTATCTTCTACCTCATAGGCCACAGCATGGGCCCAGCAAGACTCCCTTTACATGATAGAGGGAGAAATGTCTATAGCAGAATAATTGGTGTTGTGATGTTGTTTGAATATGACAGGGGCAAAATAAAACTGAAAACCTCCTAGAGATATATAAAGTCCAGATTTTCTTTCCAGTGAAATACTATAAACCATACCTTTTAAAGTTTGCAGTGTCCACCGCTACTGAAGAAATGACATAGTCTTCTGTTCTCCCAGAATCCAGATGCCTCTGCCGTATATTTGTATGTGGCTGATCAAGTGGTCCTCACAGAGTCCAGAGACCTGAGACGGACTGCAGCATCTCCCTTGTGTCTCTGTGGCTTTTGTCCACGTATCTGTCCACAGGTGTCAGTCAGTAGAGGTTGTGGCATCCTCTCATATTGTGAATTCCAAATCTCACAATAGGGCCTTTTACAGAAAAGAGGAGAAATGAAAGAAATTCTGAGAAATGTGATTCCCAGTGTCGTGAAGATGTTTGGGAGTTGACATCCGGGGATCCAGTGGGCTCCACTGTCCCAAATCTTAGGGATTTTCCAGTTCAGAAATAATCCAAGACTGTATAGCCTTCCACTTCCAAACATTTTCTACAAATATGAATTAACTGCAAATACAAAATATCAATAAGTCATAAATGCAGGCAGACTTGCATGTAGTATGTAGAAACTTTTCCATTATGGTACAGAGCAACAAACACACAAAAATATTCTTGGGGAAAAAAACAGAAAACAGCAAGAAATAAGACAAGGCATGCATAACTTTAACTACTATTTTCACGCACATGAAAACGTATTCCCACTGCTGATGGTGCTGCGCAGTGCCAGAATGTGGGGCACGGTTATGAGCGCAGCCCAAGGTAGTATTACCGACGCCCGGGTGACTTGTCCCGTGCTTCTTCGCATGGATTTTGGTGTGAAGTTCATGCAAGATTAAAATGAAATAATATATAATCCTTACTTATGGGAAAAATTGGAATTTGTCACTAGTAGTGCAGCACTCTTGGTAAGGAATGTCTCTGTCTATGGATGTTCTCTCCAAATATTTTCAAAAAGGTCACTCAACAAAGGAGGCACTTTGTCCTCTGATCACAGGACTGCTGGCTGAGGAAAATGTACGTCGTGTTTTGAAGTTTTTTGCAAGCTTAGGTTATCACTCATACTCTATATTCACCTCTACAAGCCGTTCATTCCTTTTTGTTTTTTTCTAATGTATGTATTCAATACGGGGTCTCACTATGCAGTTTGGACTCCTATTGATCCTCCCGTTTTCACCATGTCTAGTGCTGAAACTAGAGGCACGCACCACTACCCCAAGATTCCCTGGCCAGCTCAGTGTGCCTGGAGGTAAGGCAAGTGTGTCATGTGATGACCAGGATTGAACCCATGTCCCTTTGATTGCCTAAGAAGGCACTTATTCTTCTGAACTATGTTGCCAGCCCTTAAACTGTTTATTCCTACATCTGTGCCCAGTTTGCTCTAAGCTTGCATATTCTGTATTCCACAAATCTCTTTCAGGGCTTAGAACACCCTTCTCAGTGTGTGGACCGAGGACCATGGAGGTCATATACCGAAAGGAGAATAGCAGGTGGGAAACTGGATGTGGATGCCCTGAACAGGGTGCCAGAGGGAGCCCGGGAGGCAGAGGCAGGCCTCACGTGGGAGTGTTGGGGCTGTGGACTCAGCCCTGGTGTGCAAGAGGGACAAATGGGAAAAGCCTTCAAGACTTAGGATCAGGTCTGTAGGGCTTGAGCACAGGCTTGCGTGGAACACAAACAGTGACCCACAGATGCCTGTGGTCCTAGAAGAGGTCTCAGTGGCTGAGAGTGTGGGAGTGTTTCTGCAAGGGGCTGTGGGTGATGGAGAGGACTAGAGACTGGAATTGAACAGGAAAGAGATCACATATGTAAATTCATGCATTATAAGCAGAACCAAGGTCTTCATCGTTATCGAAAGAAGGAATTAACTTTAGTCGTGTATGTTTAAGTAAACTCTGATTTGGGAATGCAATGAACCAGAGAGTGCATGGCTCTTCTCAAAGAATGAACAGGGAGAAGTGTCTCGATGTCTTGTGAGAAATACTGCTAATTCTATCTAATCTTGATGAACTTCCTCCATTGTCTCACCAAGCAGGCAGAAGTTCTGAATAGCAGTGTTCAATAAAAAGAAATATTGATTTTTTAAAAATATCTTCTTCTAAATCTATTATTGGAAAAATAGAAGATGATCCTAGATGAAGAACTGAAAGAAAGAGAGTGGCAGAGAAAACTAAAAAGTAGGTGTGAATTTGAGTGGAGCACTGATTGCCCACCTTCGGGCTATGGAAGCATTAAAGCAGTTGGTGATCACACTGATGCCCCACAGAAGAGGAGGAGACTCAGGAGGACAGGTATATTTGGACTCTTCTGAATGGGTCACACTTGCACTGCTCAGCACTTCCCCATCGTAAATCAAACGCGCAGTGTGCAGCACGGTGCCCAGGTCTTTCGGATGCACATTTTTCCTACAAACAAGTTGCCGATGTTTCTGTTTCAGGGATAGTGCATGGCAGAGAGGACTGAGTCTTCCTTAGGTGGATCTCTGAGTTCCCCATAAGTGCAGTGCGCTCTGTGGCTCTGTGGTCCCCTCGAAACTGCACTGAGAGAGTGGGGAAAGCAGAGCACAGTATGCAGGAATCTGGCCTGGCTTCACTGCCCATTTGCTCCCCTGCAGTGCTCAGGAGCAGCTGCAGCATGTGCTGGGAGGCAGAGCTCTCAGATTCCAGGTTGAAGGAGCACGGGGGGGAGGAGCTCGAGTGCTGTCTCAGTCCTCACAGCCAACAGCTGAAATCCTGAGCCAGGAGGGTCACATTGCTCACAATACAGACCCTGGCATTGGAGATTTTTCTCAAATTCTTTCAGATGTTGTGAAGTTGAAGGCCCATGGATGCACCTTTCACTTTATGGGTTTTTTTTTTTTCTATTTATTTGCTGCAGGTTCTCACTAAACAGATTTGCCTCTATTGATCCTCCTGTTTTCAGCCTCCCCAGCACTGGGCTCACAGGCGAGCACCCACATGCCTAGTCTCAGTGGCAGGCTCAGCATGTCTAGGTGGGAGCTGCTACCGTATATTTTACTAGCGATCAAGTCCCAGTCCCTGCGCTTGCCTAAACTTGCACTTAGTCCAGTCAGCTGTCTTGTCGGCCCTGCAACTTGCACTTTCTGAATCTTCTCTGAGCCTCAGTACCTGGAGATCACAATGCATCCTAAGCATCTCCTGTACCTTATGGGAAATTGTACTATACAAACCCAACTCCATAGCTTACATGTGCGTACATGTTCAGATTGTGAAACCAAAGCATGTACTGGTGTTGAGTGACAAACACACATTTTGGAAATTAATCTTGTGGCATGTTACAAATTCCCAGAAATCAACTTATCACGCACTTCTATTGAAATTTGCAAATGTAACGAATTTTTTCATTACCCAGGCTCTTTAAGGACAGCTATAGTCAACCTCAAAGGCTTGTTGTACAGGTGGTCATACAATCAGAAAGCTTAATTGACTTCCCTACTTATGGTGCCCGTACTTGGAATCTATACATGTCAGTGAATCAAATACAGAAGAGACAATGTATTTCTTTAACAAAAAAATGTCTCTGAGATTTTTTTTTTAACAAAAATCTATTTCCATAATAAACTTCACATACTTATGTATCTCACCATTTTCGTTGTTGTTCAGGTGAAGAAGTTTCTCAAATAACATCTGGATCTTCACTAAGCCCTGCGAAGTTACAGGTCTGAATGACTTCTGCGCCCCCTGGCGGTACTAAGTAAGTATTGTCAGCCTCACTAGATATGGTTCCGCATTTTGCAAGGTCCCCACACTTGGTGGTGCGCAGTTTGAAGCACGTGGGCGCTGCTCCTGCTGGAATGCAGGGCTGCACAGCTCGCTTTCGCTTTTGTCATTAGGAAACTCTTGTGAAGAACTGTGAGGCTTTAACAATAGTCCAATACTCCCAGTGTCACGAAGTCACCTTTTCTTCAGTGGGTCATGAGGGGTAATCACTGATTGTACTCATATTTACATAATCCAGAAGTGGGCAATCAGTGTCTCACTCAAATTGAAATTCATTTATTTGCGCATTTATTGCTGTGTCTCTCTCAGTCCTTCCATATCTACTCCAGGATTATCTTCTATTGTCCCAGTTCTAGATTTAGATATAGGTATTTTTAAGGATCATTCTTTTTATTGAATAAAGATATCTGGAAATTATGGGTGCTTGGTGGGACTGTGGGATAAATTCATCTGTGATAAAATCACGATTTTTATCTCTCTAACCACAGGTACACCTTTCACTTTGCAATGTCGTGTTACATTTGATTCTATTCCAGAACCCTGGATTTATTTCAGAGTCTCCCTTTACCTGGGCCAGCTTTTCGAATAACATTGAAGATCTCAATTCTAATTATTATTCATGACTTTGCACATGTGATCAGCTTCCTGTTCAAAACCAGTCTCTAGTCCTCATCATCACTCACATCTCGATTGCAGGAACAACCCCACATTCACAGGCACATCCACCTCCTCTAGTACCACAGGCATCTCTGGGTCCTGCATGGGTGTCTTTGGCCATGAGCCTGGATTTGAGCCCTATGGATGCTATTCCTGTGACTTGGATACTTTCCTCATCCTGTCCCTCTTCAACACCCACTGTGGATTCTCCGCACCAGCATTCCCACGTGAGGCCTGCCTCAGCATCCCAGGATAGCTCCAGCTCCCTATGCAGTACATTCACATCTCCTTTCCATCTTTGACTTTCCTCAACTTTCATGAGATCCAGTATCCTGAATCCTGGACAAAATAACAGTATTATCCTCAGATGTATAAGAGATTCTGTGATGTGAGAACATTCAAGGTTAGTAAAAATAGTACAAGTGTGAGAATGGACATGTGTGCAGTGGCTTGGGTCTTGGTGACCCACAAATGTTCATAGAGTCATGTGATGGCTTCTAGAGTTGCTGATTGGTTATTGTGGGTATGGATGTAGTACCTTCTCTGGGCAGGTAATTTGCATGACCGTGTAAGGAGGTCACAGATGCCAGCAGGATACCTGAGGTGCTGCCACTCTTTGCTCTTGCTCTTTGAAGCCACCATGAGTGGCGAATCCTTATCATGTACCACCATGCCTGGGAGGCGCCTGAGTATGGACTGATACCTCCACTGACTGTAAATAAAATAAATCTTTCATTTCATTATTCTGAGTTTTAGGTATTTTGTCCCACCAAGGACAGAAGCGTAACTGGTCCATCACGGTACAGATAAGATATAGACCTTGACCAAAGAGCTGTGCCATTCAGAATACATAACAACCACAATTATACAGTCACTAGCTCAACTACAAATAACGTACTTCTGAGATCTGAGAAGAAGAAAAAGCTACCTTGTCTGACGTTATTTAAAATATTTGGATTGATCATTCACAAACATGAAGCATTCCTTTGCTAAAGATGTCGAGCTAGTTATGACAAGTTCCGACCTTTCCTATGAACTGGGACTGTATATTATCTAGATTTTAATCTTGCTTGAATTTACAATAAAATCGTATAGAATCAGCATAAACATCCTCTTTTTTGTGACCACAGACATCAGGTGAAACTCAGGAACCTGTTGTGCTGGGTGCATATAAACTTCTTTTAATTCCTGGTATTGGGTGGCCCATTTCAGCTCTCATTGAGATGGGAGAGAGTTTAAAAAATGACATCATGCGCCACGAAGGAAAGAAAAGGACGCTGTTCATATGAAGCACAGAAATGATGCACTGTTTTGCGCTCAGAAGAAGCACATGTACTGCAGACCTATCCCTGTCACCCTGCTGATTGGAAAGATTGCATGGGACAATGAACCCATGTTCAAAAACTGAGAAAATCCAGCCGGAGGTTATGCTAGTCCTGCTTGATGTCTTGGTATTGTACATGTGCAGAGAACAAACTGGGGTATCCTTCACGGGCTGTTCATACTTCGTGTAGAAGTCAGATTCAGTCAGGACCCAGCATGACCATGGGGGTCCCGGACCGACTACAGGGCCTCTTACTGCTTGTGCTCCTATTTAAGGAGGGAAAACATTGGGAATTTCATAGCTCAGTGTGTTGAGTATGACAAACTCTTTGGAAAAGCCTTTATTGAAGTCATGAACAGATGTGTCTCTATTTGCTCTTCCTTTTCCCATGTGGCAGCCAGACTGCGCCTTCTTCATCCTCCAGCGCTGCTTCTCATGGAGACCCAGTCACTGTCCCTCACCAGGTAGGCTGAGCACTCACAGCACGTCAGCCAGACATCAGGGGAAACAAGGGAAAGCTCCTCAACTTCTGGCTTCAATTTTTATTAATTTTTTATCATGCAGTCTCTAGAGTTCTAGAAGTCTTTTTTTCTATATATAGGCCAGGGTCTACAGGGTCTCATTACATAGATAGGACTCAGTGTTCCTGTTTCTAGCCTCCCAAGCACGGGGATTACAGGCTCATGCCACCACATTCTGTCTCAGCCAACTGGGGTTTGAAGCCCTGATGCTGTGCTCTGCCGAAGCAGTCACATCTGTCAGCTAAGCCATTTCACTGGCCCTCTTGCTATATTCTTAACCAGTTTTCAAAGTTTTCTCTCACTTTGCAATGCCATGGCTGACTTGAAGTCCGAGGTCACTTGGGCTTTTTTACATTTCATGGTCAGTTTGACTGTGAGGGAGATGAGAAGTTATACGGCCCCTGGTCCCGTGAACGATGGAGAGGGCAGTATAATTTAAAGTCTCTATCATGCCTTCTTATTAGGAGAGGTAGGAGCGAGTGTCCTCTGTAATGTTTCACCTCTTAAAAATCTAACAAAAGAGAGCATTCAGCATTGCTTATTAAAATGCCAAGACTGATGGCATAAGCGGGCTCAAACAGAGGAAGAACACTCAGCAATATACAAGAAGTTGTAGGGAATACAGAGAAGTGTAGAACTACACTTTTTATAGACACACGTTCATGGATCTTTGACTCTAAATTTGAAATGTGTTGAATGCATCTATAAAATTTAATGTTGTGTCCCAACTAAGGGGAGGTTAACTTCGGAATGTAGGATGACTTGTTATTTCATAATCAACCCATATGAGGGACAGATTAAAGAGCAAAGTCATGAGCTGAACTGAGAGCCAGCAAGGGCAGAGAGAACATGCACAAGTGTGTGTGACACAGAGGAAGGGGAAGGAGATAAGGAAGTCATCCTGAACAAGACCACAGGGTGAAAATGCAGAAGTCCCAGGAAACACTTGCAGAGTGGAGAAGGCTGTGAAGCCAGGTAGACCTCAAGGACAGTGCTGCAGAATAAAGGGGCTCACATGGAAGAAGGTGGACAGAGAAGAGGACAAAATGTGCCAGCAGACCTTAGAGCTACAGCAAGATCCCGCTGACACCAGGGGAGCACCACAGTAAATCTTGGACTCTTCTCTAGGCATTTTCTCTCCTTGCCTCAGCATTACACACTGCCCTTGATTGTTATAAAAGATGTGCTAAGTGTCATTCAGTTTAATCAATGAAATTTGTTAGTCAGTCTAGGAACACCGACATTTTACTTTTTACTTCATGATGTCAAGTCAGAAGACAAAGGAGCCTGTATTACAATAGAAAAGTAGATCCAATAATATTCATATCAATATTTTCTACAGCAGGTGATTGGTGGGGAGATAGATAGTGCTTGCTTCTCAAGTGCAAGGTAATTTGTTCAATCCCAGGTAGCGCAACAAAAATATTCCTTTATTATACTTACTTTAGGCAACTGCATGAGAAGGAATATGACCTTGTAGAATCAAGAATGCGAAAGATAGAAAGAATTTGAGAACACATAGTGTTTAATAAAAAAGAGTAGCAGCAAATTGGTAGCAATTATACTATTTTCAATAACTGTCCATTAACACGTGCATTGTGCAATACCAATAAGAGTATAATTATACAGCATATCATTGTTACTTCCTAAAGAAGAATGCTGACATAAGTGAAAAATTTAAACAACATTTTGAGAGCAAAGATGTTGAGATCCTTTCAGGAATCAGTAGGTCCGAAAGCCATTTAGCAGAGTGGCAGCAGCTGCCCTAATAGAGGGACGGACCATGCTTCCGTCTCAAGGAGGTAGAACTGTGGACTGTACTTGCGGCTTCCACTGAGGGCATTGAAACCCTACGCTTGCTGCCCCAGTGGCAGGACTGATGTCTCTGTCCCTACATCTACACCTTCTCTTTCCTGTGTACACTTCATAGCAGTTTCCCAGGAGGTGTCTTATGGGCCACTATAGTACTTTAGGGCCAATCCATCCTCAGCTGCCTCATCTGACACCCAGCCCCACAGGTCTGCATATATTTTAGCACAGATCACGTCTCACCCCGATGGTGCTGTGCACATTTGCTCTCATGGTGAATGTGTTCCTAACCATGGAAACACCCTTGAGAACTGTGTTTTTCAGGATCCTAATGAAATCTGGGAATACTGATGTGTAGGTCATGGAACCAAAAGGCTCACAGAGGGCAGGATGTAGTGGCTCAGTGGCTGATTATAGGTGAAGACAGTAGATGGGCACAAGCAATAATCAGAAAATCTCAGGAAGCTGGTAGCATAGCACGTAGAAAGACATGTGGAGGCAGAGACAGAGCTGGCCTTTCCGCTTTGGGAGAGCAAACCCCTGATTTTGGTAGAAAAAGAGGAAGTGAAGAGAGAGGGGACGGGCGACAGAAAGCTTAGTCAGGCACGGTGACACTGACAGATCGTCAGGACTCTTCCATCTTATAAATCCTGACTATGGACCTAGTATTATCTTGTTTTGCCTTGTGGGTTTCTATTATTATTCCTTACCCCCCAATTTCATTTGTATTATTTTGTTTCTCATGCCACGACCTTCAAAGTCTGAAGCAAGGAGGTAGTCTCTCTGTTGTACATACTGTGCATTCAGCATTTTGTCTCAGCAGTGAGAGAAAACGAGACCCTCACTGTGATTGTCACCATGTGGTCCCAGAGCATTTGGAAATCACTTGTGGGAAGCATAGAGAGTTTCAGAGATGTCAGCTGAGAGAGCTGAAGTGAACCACTGACGGAGGTTTTCTAGGGAGATTGCAGTCAGAGCTCACATTTCCAGAGAATCTGCAAAGACCAGGCTTGACCGATTTCTGCTGGGAAGAAGGACTAAAGTGGATGTTGGACTCAGATAATCTGTTATGGCTTTGGAAATGGTGTGTCTGCTTTTGGCTTGTGTCCAGAGATGTGACTAGAGTTTGAGATTAAGGGCAGCAAGTTAATCTGGCCAAAAGCATTTAAGGTGGTCAGATGCTGAGATGGTGGCCTGGCTGGTGTGGGGAGTTCTCAGCCAGAAAGGAAGCTGCAGGAAAGGTGTGGACTGCAAACATACAGCCAAAGAGGTCTGCACTGCTGAGCAAGAACAGGAGAACAGAAAAGGTCATCTGAGGGCACCTCAGGAAGAGTGAGTCTGCAACCTGTGCAGCCTCTGAACTGCCAAGCTGAGACTTTGCTTTGAGGCAAAAGCTGTAGAGCACCATGGTTAAGATATGCAGCGTGATGGAGAACTTCGACCTCAGAACGATTGACAGCGCCCAGTTTTGTGGGTCCTTGAGCCTGTAGCAGTCTCCTGTGTGGGATTCGTAGAGGCCTTCTCCTCTTGCTACCTCTGCGTGGATGTGAGAACATAGTCTGTGAGGGACTGGTTACCTCATTTGGTCTGATTTACTGTCCTGTGTGTTCTTTGCAAAGACCAGTATTCTTCTGTACATCCTTTTCTGAAGAGCATATTACAAATATAGACCCAGATTCAAGGTAAGTTTTGAGGATTTGATCATACATGTATTGTAACACAATGCCCTCCAGCTAGGAACCTGATTTCCCCAGGGAAATCTGCTATTCTTAACTGATCTGAGGACACTAGTGTTGGGTACACAGGGGCTGAGCTGAACCACAGAGAAGAGCCTGGCCTGCAGGTGGCCCTCCCTGCCCCACCCTGCTGCTTTGCATGTGCCCACAACACAACTGCTGTCCCCAGGACTCCTTAAGGGACCACTCACACCCTGCCCAGGAGGGGCTCAAGGTCAGACACAGTGCAGACATGAGGGTCTCCATTCAGCTCCTTGGGCTCCTCCTGCTCTGGATCCCAGGTAGGGAGGAGAACAGTGGGGAGCCCCTCAGACTCATGTGGCCAGTGCTACCTGGTTCTGCAGAGATGTGTTCTGTTCTCATGTGCAACTTTGTGAATCTCTCTTTTTATGTTTCCCACATTAGGTGCCAGTTGTGACATCCAGATGACCCAGTCTCCCTCTTCCGCATCTGCATCGGTGGGAGATGGAGTCACCATCAATTGCAGGGCCAGTCAGGGCATAAGCAGCTCTTTAGCTTGGTATCAGCAGAAACCAGGGAAAGCCCCTAAACTTCTAATCTACGCTGCAACCAGTTTGGCATCTGGAGTCCCCTCGAGGTTAAGCGGCAGTGGGTCTGGGACAGATTTCACCCTCACCATCAGCAGCCTGCAGCCTGAAGATGTGGCCACTTATTTCTGTCAACAGAGTTATAATACCCCTCCCACAGTGATTCAGGCCATGACAAAAACCTCCAGGGGAAGCAGAAGTGTGAGGCTGGCCTTTACCAGCTGGTCTACACAGTGTCTCAGAATTCTGATAGTGTTCCTCAGATGTGTCCAGGCTTTGAAGGTTCTGGGAAGTCCAGGTACATGGGACCTAGAAACTCCCTTGTACTGCAGTTATCTTCTATCTCGTGGGGAACAGGAAAGGCCCCCCCAAGTCTCTTTACATAATAGAAGCAGAAATGTCTGTAGCAGAATTTTTGCTGTTGTGACGTTATTTGAAATGGCTTGGGAGAAAAAACCTACTAGAGATATACAAAGTCCAGATTATCTTTCATGTGAAATAACATGAAGATTGTAGCATCCACCACTAGCAAAGAAGTGACAGAGTCATGCAATTGTTTTCTGTCTTTCCAGAATGCAGACTCCTCTGTCAGTAAATGTATAGGCTGCTAATCACGTGGTCCTCAGACTACACACAGAGCTGGGACACTGCATTGTCATCCTTGTTTCTCTGTGACCTTGTCCACGTATCTTTCCACAGCTGCCAGTAGAGGTTAGGTCATCCTTTTCTTGAATTCAAAATCTCAAGGCCGGACCTCACATGAATAAAAGCTGCAGAAGAAAAGGAGAAAGAAAAGAATTCTGAGCAATGTGCTTCTCAAGGTCATGATGATGTTTGGGAGTTGACATCTGAGGATCCAGTGTGGGCTCCGCTGTCCCATTTCTTAGAATTTTTTGAGTTCAGAAATTGTTTTGGTTTGTGTATAGGTGTGGCCCCAAAGCCCCCTGCAATCTTGGGGTGGCTCCTGGAGTTTTTGACTGACTATTGTGGGTGTGGGTGCTGCACCTGCTCTGGAGCAGGCAATTTGCATTACAATGTAAAGTGGGAAGAGGAGTCAGCTGCTAGAGCCCCTGTTACCTCCAACTTTTGCTCTTGCTCTTTGCTGAGAGCATGAAGTTTGCTCTCTGCCTTGTGCCCATCTGCCTGGGAGCCAGCTGAATATGGACTGAAATGTCCAGTAACTGTGAGCTCAATTAACCTTTTCTTCTTTCATTTGTGTTGTTGGGTATTTGTCCCAGCAATGAGACAACAGCAACTGAGACAGAGATCATCCCCGAGTATGCAAGCTTGCATCTCCAAGAGTTATCTGCACATATGAATTATTTGCAACAATGATTTCTCTCCATGTGACTCTTCCCAGGCACACTATATATCATCAATCTCTTTCCTCGGTGGCTCCATAATCTCCTTGATCAGAAAATTTGGGGCACAACTGAGTTTCATGATGTTACATACAGGTTCTCCTATGCCCTGAATCTTTGCTGACCTTGGAAGGCTAGGGCCAAAATGTTGGCTGGCCTTGCGGCTCTTCTATTTCTGCAATGTTGATCTTTGAACTTAGGTTGGTAACCATCCAGAAGAAAAGATAATTAGTACTCTGCAGCATATTGCATTCTGTTTTCCCTAACTATCTGACTCAATTGTCTTCTGTTGTTGTTGTAAATTTCTATGTGTATCTCTTCTTTTGACTTCTTATACTAGGGAGACTATTCAATATTTGCACATGTGTGTCTGATTTATTTCACTTATGAGTATATGTTCAAGTGGCATCCACTTCCATATAAATGCTTCACACTTAGCATTCTTTATAGCTGAGTAATACTCCATTACATAGAAATACCACTTCTTTTTCAACCATTCTTCATGTGATGGACATCTTGGTTGTTTCCAAGATTTTTCCATCAGAAATTGTGCTGCTATAAACATAGCTACACATATATCACTTCGATATAATGTTTCAGTTCCTCTGGGACAATTCCCAGTAGGGGGACAGCTGGCTTGAGTGAGATTTCAAATCCTGCTGTTTGAGGCGTCTCCAAACGGACCTCCACAATGGTTGCACCAGTCTACATTCCCACCAGCACTGGAGTAGTGTTCCCTTTTCCCCACAATCTCTCCAACATTTGTTGTTCGTTTCTTTCCTTATGATAGCCATTCTTTCTGGAGTGAGATGGTATCTCAGTGTTGTTTTTATTTGTATTTCATGGATGGCTAGTGATGTGGATAATTTTTTTTATATATTTATTTGCTTCTTTAATTTTGTCCTCTGAGAAGTGTGTATGCATCTCAGATGCCCATTTCTGAATTGGGTCTTGAAATTTGAGGGCCCTGTTATATCTCAGTTCTTTATATATTCTAGACAGCATACCTTTGTCTGATTGCTTATTACTTAGGATTTTTTGAACATTTGTACATTGTCTTTTCGGTTCGTTGACAATTTCTTTTGACGTGCAGAATCTCCTCAAGAAGAATTGATCACAGTTGTTGGTTCCTTCAGGCGAAAGATTTATGTGATCTGAAGAGAAACCGGAGTATTGTTGGTTCTTTCAAGTGTTTCCCGTGCAGGCTCTCATAGAGAGCAAATTGGTCAAGCATTGGCCGTGACTCATCCTCATGGATGACACAGACAAAGGATCTACAGAGTAAGTTAAAGGATAACAAGACAAAGTCTGAGGGGACTTCACTGTCCTCATCAAACAAAAGGTACATCTTTTGGTATATAGTTCTTGATCTGATTTGGTCTTAACCATGCAGCAAAAAAGTATAAAAATTGGGTATATAATGTGGGCCCATAATAAGTTGAGCTGTAAATGAGTTTAAACTCCCTATTATTGTGGAATGCTGCACTGTGTTGGACTCTGTCGCTGAGTTCAGGCACCTAAATTGGTTTAATGACAATGGAGTGCTCATCTTTGACTGGACTAGACAGAAAAAAGGAAGACAAAGGAAGAATCATGATGTGTGTATACAGCAGTACAGTTAGGATAAATATGCCGTGCTTTTGCATAATTCTATGAAAAGCAAGATATGCACTAATAGTGGTTGGACAAGATATTAAGTTGGCATCTAGTACTATGGACAAACACTAGGGAGATAACACGGAAAAAAATTATTAATTATTGAGTTTTTAATATCACTCAGCTATAAAAAATCAGATCATTATATAGCTACACTCTCTTCATTGACTGATTAGAGACATGTGCCATAATAGTGCCTGTAAGTATAATATCATGCATGCATCGTGTATGACACGAAAGAATTATGAAAACATTTAGCAATGTCCTAATTTATCGAATCTGTTCTGTTAATTTGTCTTGAAACTGTCTCTTTGCTACTTGATCATCAATAAAAATAGTAAAAAAAGAAAAAAAAGAAAAAATTTTTCAATATAAAAACGGCAAATCAACAAAAATAAGAATTATCTGCAAATACAAAATAACATGAGAAATGCAAAGGAAGGTGCATGAAGTAGAAACGTTTACATAAGGTACAGAGCAACAAACAAATGTGAATATATTCTTGTGAAAACAAACACAGAGAAAAAGCAAGAAATAAGACAAGGCATGCGGAGTTGTAACTACTATTTTCACACACATGAACATGCATTGCACCTGCTGGTGGTGCTGCTCAGAGCCAGGATCTGGTGCACGGTTATAAGCGCGCAGTGCAAGATGGTGCTGCTGAGCCCAGGGTGACCTCCCCCGGGCTGCATCTAAAGGCTTTTGGTGTGAAATTTGTGCAAAATTAAAATCCAGGTGACATATAATCAAGTTTTTTAAGAAAGCTTGGAATTCGTCAGTAGTAGCAGAGCACCTTAGGGAAAGAAATCTCTCTGTTTATGAATGCTCGCTGGTGATATTTTCAAAAAGGTCAAAGTAGGAGGGTTTTTCTCTGCTCATCACAGGACTGCCTAGTGATGGACATGCACGTGTCTTTTGGCAGTTTTCTGGCGGGCTTAGGTTATCACTCTTACTCTATACATGTCTCTATGAACAGTTTATTGTTTTCTATTATTGTATGTACTCAGTACATTATACATGGTCTCACTATGCAGTTGAGAATCCTAATGATCCTCCCATTTTCAGCCTCTTTAGAGATGCGATTACAACCATGCACCACCACTCCTGGATTCTGTGGCCAGCTCAGTGTATCTAGAGGTGGGCCAATGCAGCAATCAATTATAGGGTTTGAGCCCATGTCCCTGGGCTTGCCTAAGCAGGCACTTAGTCTGTCGAGGTATCTCACTGGTCAATGAACTGTTTATTATCATATTTGTACGTAGTCTGCTCGAAGCTTGCGTGATCTATCCTCACCAAATCTCTTTCAGTGCCTAGAACACCCTTATCAGTGTCTGGATTGAGGACTATGCACGTCAGGCCGGGTAAGAAGAATAGCAGATAGGAAAGTGGAAGTGCATGCACTGCACAGGGAAGAACAGGCATCTTGGGATGCAGAGGCAGTCCTCACGTGGGAATGCTGGGGCTTTGGACTCAGCTGTGGTGTCCAAGAAAGACAGGATGGGAAAAACCTTCAGGCTGTAGAATCACCTCTGTAGGGCTTGAACACAGGCTTGGGAAGAAGCCACCTATGCTGACCCAGAGATGCCTGTGGTCCTAGAAGAGGTGTCAGTGGCTGAGAGTGTGGGGGTTATATCTGCAAGGAGATGTGGGTAGGAAGAGCTGGAGACTGGATTTGAATAGCGAAGCAATCACATATGTATCATGAATGATAAGCAGAATCAAGGTCTGCATTGTTATCCAAAGAAGTGACTTACTTTAATGAGGCATATTTAAGTGAACTCTGTGGTTTGGGAATAGAATCAAGCAGAGTGTGAAATGCTGTTCTCACAGAGAGAAAGGTGAGAGGTGTGCCTGTAGATAGGGAGACGAACTGCTCATTTTACCCAGTCTTGTTGAACTATAGCATTGTTTCACCAAGCAGCCATAATTTCTAAATACCACTGTTCAATTAAAAGACCATTGATTTATTTAAAAAAAATATTGGACCAGGGAGATAGTTTAGTAGAATAAGTGCATGCCTGGCAAACAAAAGATCCTGAGTTCAATAACTACTTCCATACAATAAAAAATAGTAAAACAGGCCCTAAAAAATCTACTTCTTAACCTAGTACAGGGAAAATAGAATATGATCCTAGAAGAAGTCCTGAAAGAGTAAGAGTGGCAGAGCAAGAATACAAAGTGGATGTGAATTTGAGTGGGACACGGATTGCCCACGTTCGGACTACATGAGCATTAGAGCAGTTAGTGGTCACACTGACGCCCCACTGAAGAGAATGGGACTCCACCACTAGAGGCGTGTTTGGACTATTCTGAAAGCGTCACACTCCCACACCTCTGCCTTTCCTCATTGTGAATTCGAGCGCGCAGTGGGCAGCCCCGTGCACACCTCATTCGGGTGCACCTTTCTCCTCTAATAATTCCCCATGTTCCTGTTTCATCGATAATACACGGCAGAGGGACTGAGCTGCTCCTCAGTTGGGTCTCTGAGTCTCCTGTAAGTCCACCGCGCCCCGGGCCCCTGGTCCGCTGGAAACCGCACTGAGAGAGTGCTGCGGGCAGAGCAGAGCACCCAGGAGTCCTGGCTGACATCGCTCCCCCACTCCATGCAGGTGCTGGGCGTACCGCAGGGATGCAGCACTCTAAGTTTCCAGGTTGAGGGAGCTCGGGGAGGAGGTCGACTGCTGTCTCAGTCGTCACAGGAAACAGGAACAACTTAAATCCTTAGCCAGGAGGGTTACATTACTCACAATACAGAACCCTGGATAGGAGATTTTTCTCAAATTCTTTTCGATGCTGGGAAAGTTGAGTGTAAACGGATACATCTCTCTCTTCTGCTGCAGAGTTCCACTACACCGTTCTAACTGGTGGTAATCTTCCTGCTGTCAGTGTCCCCAGCGCTGGGAATACAGCCCTGTGCCCTCATGCCTGGCCTCGTGGAGCTGCTACAGTATGTGGTACTAGTGATCAAACCCCAGACTCTGTGCCCACCTAAAAGTGGGCACTTACTCCACTCAGCTATATCGCCAGCCCTCCAACTTGCACTCTCTGGGTATATTTTCTGAGCCTAAGTACCGGGATCACAGAGCATCCTAAGCATCCCTTGCACATTATGGGGAATTCTACTTAATTAACCGACCTCCTATGACTTACATTTGTGTACATGTTCAGATTGTGAAGCCAAATCATGTATCGATGGTGAGTGATGAAGACCCATAGTGGAATTAGTCTGCGGCAGGCTTAAGGCGGCCCACAAATCAACACATCACATCCTTCTATGGATTCTCAGGAGAATTTGCAAATGCAACATAGTTTTACAACACCAAGGCTCTTTAAGGGCAGCTCTAGTCAACGTGAATACATACAAAATGCACAGGGGAAAGGCTCTGTTGGAGGTGGACACAATTTGAAAGTTTAATTGACATGCTCATACATAGGATTTATACATGTCATTGAATCAAACAGAGAAGGCTCAGTGCATTTCTCGTCTCTGAGATATTTATGTAAGAAAACCTCTATTTCCATAATAGACTGCCCCGTACTTAGGTGTCTCGCCATTTTCATTGTCGCTCAGGCAAAGAAGTTTATCAAATAAAATCTAGATCCTCCAAAAACCCTCCAAAGTAAAAGTTCCCAATGCCCCCTGTGCCTCCTGGGTACTAAGTATTTTCTCTGAGTCTCTCTGGGTGTGGTGCAGTACCTTGCATGGTCCCCACAGTAAGTGCTGCCCGCTTTGAACCTGGATGGAGGCTATTCCTGCCAGAATGCAGGGCTGCTCGGCACACTTTTCCTTTGATAATTAGGAAATTCATGTGAAGACGAGTGGTAATTAAGAATAGTCCATTTCTGGTTAAAATATGCCTTTAGTCATGAAGTCACATTTTATTCAATGGGTCCTGAGGGTATTCATTAACTGTATGCACAGCTATATATTTCAGAACTGAGTAATCAGTGTCCCATTCAAACTGAAATTTATCTATTCATTTACTGATTTATTTATTGCTGTGCCTCTTACATTCCTTTTGTATCTCCTCCAGGCTCTGCTTCTATTTTCCCACTTCTATATTTAGATGTAGGTATTTTGAAGGATCCATTGTTCTTTTCATTGAATAATGATGTGTAGAAACTAGGGATACTTGCTGGAACTGTGGTGTAAGTCTCTTTGTGATAAGATCAGGCTTTTATCTAGCTAACCACAATACACTTTTACTTTTCAGTCAATGAAAGAAACAATGTTGTACTTTTGATTCTATTCCAAAACCACAGAGTTTGAAGCAGAGTGTCCTTTCAGTTGGGCCAGCTCTTCCGATAATATTGAAGACCTTAATTCTAATAATTATTCATGAATGTTCACATGTGATCAGCTTCATGTTCAGAACAAATCTCTAGTCTTCTTCATCACTCATATCTCGATTGCAGAAAAACGCCTACATTCACCTTCTCTAGGACCACAGGCGTCTCTGTGTCCTTTATGGGTGTCTTCTTCCAGAAGCCTGGCTTTGAGCCCCACAGATTTAATTTGGGTAGGCTGAAGGCTTTCCTCAGCCTGTCCCTCTTGGACACTGATGGAGAGCTCACTGAACCTGCACTCCCCCATGAAGCCTGCCTCTGCATCCCAGGCTTGCTCTGGCTCCCTGTGAAGTGCATTATCATCTGCTATCTATATGCTATTCTCGTCCACCCACACGAGCTCAATTGTCCTCAAACCAGAAGCTAAGATCCCTGTTATCCTAAGCACTATAAGAAATTTGGTTGTGTGACAACACTCGTGCTTAGAGAAAACTTGTACAAGTGCAAGAATGAACAGATGTGTTGTGACTTGTGTCCTAGTCGTCCCCGAAATCTTCATGCAGTCATGGGATAGTTTCCAGAGTTTGTGATTAATTATTATGGGTGTGGGTGCAGTACCTTCCCTGGGGCAGGTAATTTGCATTACAGTGTAAGCAAGGGAAGAGGCCAGCTGGCCACCTGAGCTGCTGCCACTCTCTTCGCTCTTCCTCTTTGTGGCCACCATGAATGGCTACTCTTTGTGCATGTGCCACATGCCTTGGAGCTACCTAACGATGGACTGAAACCTCCACTGACTGTGAGCTAAATACACCTTTCCTTAATTCATTTTGGATGCTGGGTACTTTGTCCCATCAACGAGAGAAATGTACACGAGACAACAGGGTACAGAGAGAATACAGAATAAGGCCGATAACCTGTACAGGCCATAGTAGTGACGGCAAACTCCAACCTTTGCTATGTATTGGGACTGCATATTATGTAGATTTTAATATTGCTTCAATTTACACTGAACTCCTAGTGAATCAGCATAAATATTCTACTTTTGGGGGTAGCAAAGATTGAACTCAGAACCCTTATGTGCTGGGTGCTTGTAAACATTTTTCAATTCCTGGTATTGGGAGGTGAGGTTCAGCTCCTATTGAGGTGAGAGAGAGTTTATCAAATAATATCATCAATCAAGAAGTGATGAAAATAACACTGTACATATGAGACATAGAAATGATGCATTGCTTTGTCAGAAACACATTCACTTTAGGCCAGTCCCTACAGCACTGTTGACTGCAGGGTCCAGGGGACAGTGAACCCTTGTTGAGTGACTGAGATAATTCAACCTGATATTATGCCACTCCTGCCATGTATCTTGGAATTTGCACAGGCCCAGAGAACAGATTGAAATAACCATCATGGGTACATATACTTCGTATAGAATTTAGATGTAGTCAAGACTCAGCATGAGCATGGGGGCCCAGTTCAGCCACAAGGGCTCCTACTGATCTTGCTCCTCGTTAGAAAGGAAAAAAACTGGAGCTTCAAAGCCCAGTGCGTTAAGTATGACCAGCCTTAGGAAAAGCCTTTGTTGAAATCATGAACAAATGGGTCTTTATCTTTTATTACATTTACCATGTGGCATCCAGACTGCCCCGTCTCCATCCTCCAGGGCTGCTTCTCACAGAGACAAAGTCACTTCCCTCACCAGGCAGTCTGAGTACTCATAGCAGGTCAGACTGACAGTAGCTGAAATCAAGGAAATGTCAAGTTCTAGCTTCAATTTTTATTAATTTTTTATGGTGCAGTCTCTAGAGTTCTAGAACTATTTTATTTCTCTATTAAGGAGAAATTTATTTCTCTACTGGGTCTATAGGGACTGACTACATAGGTAGGACTCATAGTGATCCTTCCGTTTTCTGTCTCTCAAGCCCTGCAATTACAGGTGTGCACCACCGCGCCCAGGCTCAGTCACCTGGGAATTGATCCCATCCACGCACTGTATTCTGTCTAAGCAGGCGCATTAGTCTCTTGAACCATCTTGCAGTTCCTCATGCTATGTTCTCAATCAGTTTTAGATGTTTTCTCTGTGCGAATCTCTGCTTGGAATGTCATGGCGGACTTGATGTCTTGAATCAATTGTGCATGTTTACATTTCACGGTCATTTTGCCTGTGAGGGAGCCCAGAAGTTACATGGACCCTGGTCCAGTGAACAATGGAGAGGACAGTATAACCTAAGGTCTTTTTCATTGGTTCTTATTACGAGCATTAGGAACCGGTATTCCTCTTATATCTCTTAAAAACCTAAGTAAGCACTGCATTCACCATTGCTTCAGAAAATTCCAAGAATGACATCCTCAGTGGGCTCAAACAGAGTAATAACATTCAGCGTGTGTAAGAAGTTATATGGAATACAGAAAAGAGTAGCAGTGTATTTTGCATATCCACGAGTGCATGGATCTCTGACACAACATTGGAAATGTGCTGAATTGATCTATGAAATGTAATAATGTGTCTCAAATAACAGGTGTTTATACTTCAAATATAGGGTGATTTGATATTTGTGTGTGTGTGTGTGTGTGCTTTGATACTGGAAATTAAAGACACAGCCCTGTGTACGCTATGCAAGCCCTCTACTATTCAGCTATGTCCTCATCCCTATGCTATTCTTCAGTATTCAAGCTAATCAGCCATTTGCATGCTGTATCTACAACTAATACTGAATCATCTACTTTTTTCAGTTTTATTACTTTACCTTAAACCATCATTATCTCTAGCCTCGATTACTGCAGTAGCCATCTTTCAGCTCATCCCCCATCGTCATTTTTTCCTGTTCAAAGCCTTCTCTCTATGGTCCAGTACAAATTGTGAAGCAGTAAAAATGCCAAAATTAGTCCTTCAACACTTCCATTATAAACTTTATTTCTCCCCCATTTCTCTCAGGATCAAGTCCATGTAATATAATCCAGCTAATAAAATGCTTAATGAGCATGCTTGTTTATGTCTTAACTCCTCTGTTTATTCTTTTTTTCTTACCAAATGCATAAGGGATTTGATTGGTCGTTTATAATTTGCCACTCTTTAAACACTTTGTCAGGATAATAAGAAGCCTATGTTGGATGGCTTTAGGAGCAGATACTTTTGGAATAAAATTTGGCCAGCATGGTCATGAAGCTGCACTTAAAAAAAAAATTCTCGCAGAGGGCAGGACATAGTAGCTGAGAGACTGACTTTAGGTGAGGACAGTACACGGGCACAAGCAATAATCTCAGAATCTCGGAAAGCTGCTAGCATAGCACATAGAATGACATGTGGAGTAAGAGACAGAGCTGGCCTTTCAGCATTGGGAGAACAAAGCCCTGATGTTGTCAGGAACAGAGGAAGTGATGAGCCCAGGAGTCGAGCGACAGAAAGCTTAGCGGAACACAAGGACAGTGACAGGTGATCCCCACTCTTCCATCTCATATCCTGACCATGGAACTTGTTTTATTTTGCATTGCCTTGTGGGTTTTATTAAGATTCTTTACCTTCCTATCCTAATATTGTTTTTCTCTCATTCCAAGACCTTCAAAGCCTGAAGCAAGGAGATAGTCGATGTGCAGAACATATTGTGCATGTCAGCATTTTGCCTCAACAATGATGAAAAACAGGACTTTTACTGTGACTGTCTGTGGCCATGAGATACCAGAGCATTTGGATATGGCTCGTGGGATGCCTAGAGAGGATGGGAGATGTCAGCTGAGAGAGTCAAGGTGGAGCACGGTGGGACGCTTTGTAGGAAGATTACACTCAGAGGTCACTATACCAGAAAACCGGTAAATACCAGGCTTCACAAATTTCTGATGGGTAGAAAGACTGCACTGGCTGTTGGGCTCCAGATAATCTTTGCAGTGGCTTTGGAAAAGGTGTTGTCTGCAATTGGCTTTTATGGAGAGATGTGGCCAGAGGCTGAGATTAAACCTGGCCAAAAGCATTCAAGGCGGGCAGTTGTTGAGATGGTGGCCTGGCTAGTGTGGGGACTTTTCAGCCAGAAAGTCACTCTGCAGACTACAAACACAGAGCCGAAGAGGTCTGCACTGCTGAGCAGGAACACGACAATGGAAAAGATGATCTGACGGCACTTCAGCAAGAAGAGAGTTTCCAATCTGTGCAGCCTACCAACTTCCAAGCGGAGACTTCGCTTTGAGGAAAATCTACAGAGCACCATGGTCCAGTCGTGCAGCACTATAGAGAACTATAAACTCAGAATGGATTGAAACCACCCAGTTTCATGGGCCCTTGAGCCCACAGCAGTCTCCTGTGTGCGATTCGCTCAGGCTTCCTCCTCTTGCACCTCTGCTTGGGCCTGAGAACTTAGTCAGTGAGAGACATGCTTACCTCATTGTGTCACATTTGCTGTCATGTGTGTTCTTTTGAAGCTCCAGTATTCCTCTCTAGATCACTTTCTGAAGAAAATACAAATATAGACCTAGATTCATTATAAGTGTTGAGGAAATTTGAGCATATATATATAGTTACAAAAATGCTCCCCAGCAAGGAATCTGATCTCCCGAGGGAATTCTGCTGTTTTTACCTCTTCTGGGGATACTAGTGCTGGCTACACATGTACTGAGCTGAACCACTGAGGAGAGCCTGACCTGCAGGTGGCTCTTTCAGTCCCTCCTGCTGATTTGCATGTGCCTACAACACAACTCATTTTCCCACAACCCTGTTTAAGAGACCACTCACACCCTGCCCAGGAGCGGCTCCAGGTGAGAACACAGTGCAGACATGAGGGTCTCCAGCCAGCTCCTGGAGCTCCTGCTGCTCTGGATCCCAGGTATGGAAGGACAGCAGTGGGGATCTCCTCAGCCTATGTGGCCAGTGCTGTCTGCTTCTCTAGAGATGAGCGCTTCCATCATTTGTAATTGTGTCACTGACTCATTTTATGTTTCCCATGTCAGGTACCAGTTGTGACATCCAGATGACCCAGTCTCCGTCCTCCATATCTGCATCACTGGGAGAAGGAGTCACCATCAATTGCAGGGCCAGTCAGGGCATAAGTAACTGGTTAGCTTGGTATCAGCAGAAACCAGGGAAAGCCCCTAAACTACTAATCTACTATGCAACCAATTTGGAATCTGGAGTCTCCTCGAGGTTCAGTGGCAGTGGGTCTGGGACAGATTTCACCCTCACCATCAGCAGCCTGGAGCCTGAAGATGTGGCCACTTATTACTGTCAACAGGGTAGTAGTCGCCCTCCCACAATGATTCAAGCCATGACAAAAACCTCCAGGGGAAGCAGACGTGTGAGGCTGGCCTTTACCAGCTGGTCTTCACAGTGTCTCAAAATTCTAAGAGTGTTCTTCAGATGTGTCCAGGCTTTGAAGGTTCTGAGGAGTCCAGCAGAGGGAACCCAGACACTCCCTTGCACTGTAGCTATCTTCTACGTCATAGGCAACGGGATGGGAACAGCAAGACTATCTTTAAAAATAGAGGGAGACATGTCTTTAGCAGAATAATTGGTGTTGTGATGTTGTTTGAAAATTATGGGCCAAAATGAAACTGAAAACCTCCTAGAGATATTTAAAGTCCAGATTATCTTTACGGTTAAATACTAAAAACCATACCTTTTAAAGTTTGCAGTGTCCAGTGCTACTGAACAAGTGACATATTCATGGAATTGTCTCCTGTTGTTGTCCCAGAAGGATTCGGGGACAACAAATACCATATATTTGTATGTGGCTGATCAAGTGGTCCTCACAGAGTCCAGAGACCTGAGACGGACTGCAGCATCTCCCTTGTGTCTCTGTGGCCTTTGTCCACGTATCTGTCCACAGGTGTCAGTAGAGGTTGTGGCATCCTCTCATATTGTGAATTCCAAATATCACAAAAGGGCCTTTTACAGAAAACAGGAGAAATGAAAGAAATTCTGAGAACTGTGATTCCCAGTGTCGTGAAGATGTTTGGGAGCTGACATCCAGGGATCGAGTGTGGGCTCCACTGTCCCAAATCTTAGGGATTTTCCAGTTCAGAAATAATCCAAGACTGTATGGGCTTCCACTTCCAAACATTTTCCACAAATATGAATTAACTGCAAATACAAAATATCAATAACTCACAAATGCTAGCACAGTTTCATGAAGTATTTAGAAACTTTTGCATTAAGATACAGAGCAACAAGCAAACATAAAAATATTCTTGGGGAAAAATACAGAAAAAAATCAAGAAATAAGACAAGGCATGCATAACTTTAACTACTATTTTCACGCACATGAAAACGTATTCCAGCTGCCGATGGTGCTGCGCAGTGCCAGAATGTGGGGCACGGTTATGAGCGCAGCCCAAGGTGGTATTACCGACGCCCGGGTGACTTGTGCCGTGCTTCTTCGCATGGGTTTTGGTGTGAAATTCATGCAAAATTAAAATTAAATAATATATAATCCTTACTTATGGGAAAGATTAGAATTTGTCAGTAGTAGTGCAGCACTCTTCGTAAGGAATGTCTCTGTCTATGGATGTTCTCTCCAAATATTTTCATAAAGGTCACTCAACGAAGGAGGCATTTTGTCCTCTGATCACAGGCTTGCTGGCTGATGAAAATGCACATCGAGTTTTAAACTTTTCTGGAGGGCTTAGGTTATCATTCATACTCTATATTCACCTCTACAAGCCGTTTATTCCTTTTTTTTTTTTTTCTAGTGTATGTATTCCATACGGGGTCTCACTGCGCAGTTTGGACTCCTACTGCTCCTCCCGTTTTCACCCTCTCTAGTGCTGAGACTACAGGCATGCACCACTACCCCTGGATTCCCTGGCCAGCTCAGTGTTCCTGAAGGTAAGGCAAGTGTGTCATGTAATGAACTTGACTGAACCCATGTCCCTGTGATTGCCTCAGAAGGCACTTATTCTGCTGAGCTATGTTGCCAGCCCTAAAACTGTTCATTCCTACATTCGTACCCAGTTTGCTCTCAGCTTGCATATTCTGTATTCCACAAATCTCTTTCAGGGTGCAGAACAACCTTCTCAGTGTCTGGATTGAGGACCATGGAGGTCATGTACCGAAAGGAGAATAGCAGGTAGGAAACTGGATGTGGATGCCATGCACAGGGAGGCAGAGGGAGCCTGGGAGGCAGAGGCAGGCCTCACATGGGAGTGTTGGGGCTGTGGACTCAGCCGTGGTGTCCAAGAGGGACAGGACGGGAAAAGCCTTCAAACCGTAGGATCAGGTCTGTAAGGCTTGAACACAGGCTTTGGAGGAAAATACCCACACTGACCCAGAGATACCTGTGTTCCTAGAAGAGGTCTCAGTGGGTGAGAGTGTGGGGGTGTTTCTACACGGGGCTGTGGGTCATGGAGAGGGCTAGATACTGGAATTGAACAGGAAAGCGATCACATATGTAAATTCATGCATGATAAGCAGAACCAAGGTCTTCATCGTTATCGAAAGAAGGAATTAACTGTAATGGTGCACGTTTAAGTAAAGTCTCATTTGGGAATGCAATGAAGCAGAGACTGCATGGCTCTTCTCAAAGAATGAAAAGGGAGAGGTGTCTCGATGTCTTGGGAGACATACTGCTAATTCTACATAATCTTGATGCACTTCCTCCATTGTCTCACCAAACAGACACAATTTCTGAATAGCACTGTTCAATGAAAGAAGCACGGATTTTTAAAAAATATCTTCTTCTAAATCTATTATAGGAAAAAAAGCAGATGATCCTAGATGAATAGCTGAAAGAATGAGAGTGGCAGAGAAAACTAAAAATTAGGTGTGAATTTGAGTGGGGCACTGATTACCCACCTTCGGGCTACGTAAGCATTAAAGCAGTTGGTGATCACACTGACACCCCACTGAAGAGGAGGCGACTCCAGGACTACAGGTATCACACTTGCACTGCTCAGCACTTCCCGATCGTAAAATCAAATGCGCAGTGTGCAGCACCGTTCCCAGCTCTTTCAGTTGCACATTTGTCCTATGAACAACTTCCTGATGTTTCTGTTTCAGGGATAATACACGGCAGAGGGGACTGAGTCCTCCTCAGTTGGGTCTCTGAGTTCCTCTTAAGTGAAGTGCTCTTTGTGGCTCTGTGGTTCCCTGGAAACTGCACAGAGAGAGTGGGGAAAGCAGAGCAGAGTATCCAGGAATCTGGCCTGGCTTCACTGCCCCTTCGCTCCCGTGCAGTGCTCAGGAGCAGCTGCAGTATGTGCTGGGATTCAGGGCTCTCAGGTTCCAGGTTGAGGGAGCTTGGGGAGCAGCTCGAGTGCTGTCTCAGTCCTCACATCCAACAGCTGAAATCCGGAGCCAGGAGGGGCACATTGCCCACAACACAGACCCCAGCATTGGAGATTTTTCTCAAATTCTTTCAGATGTTGTGAAGTTGAAGGCCCATGGACGCACCTTTCTCTTTATGCGTTCTTTTTCTTTTTTATTTTTTTCTATTTGTTTGATGCAGGTTCTCACTACACAGCTTTGCCTCATATGGATTCTCCTGTTTTCAGCCTCCCCAGCTCTGGGCTCACAGGCGAGCACCCACATGCCCAGTCTTGGTGGCTGGCTCAGCATGTCTAGGTGGGAGCTGCTACCATATATTTTACAAGCGATCAAGTCCATGTCCCTGTGCTTGCCTAAACTTGCACTTAGTCCAGTCAGCTGTCTCTCCATCCCTGCAACTTGCACTTTCTGAATCTTCTCTGAGCCTCAGTACCTGGAGATCACAATGCATCCTAAGCATCTCCTGTACCTTATGGGGAATTGTACTGTATAAATCCACCTCTGTAACTTACATGTGTGTACATGTTCAGATTGTGAAACCAAAGCATGTACTGGTGTTGAGTGATGAACACAAATTTTGGAAATTAATCTTGTGGCATGTTGCAAATTCACAGAAATCAACTTAACACATAATTCTATTGCAATTTGCAAATGTAACATATTTTTACATCACCCAGGCACTTTAAGGACAGGCGTAGTGAAACTCAAAGGCTCTTTGTAGAGGTGGGCATACCATCTGAAAGCTTAAATGACATTCCTACTTATGGTACCTGTACGTGGAATCTATACATGTCAGTGAATCAAATACAGAAGAGACAATGTACTTATTGTCTCTGAGATTTATTTAACAAAAATCTATTTCCATAGTACACTTCACATACTTATGTATCTCACCGCTTTCGTTGTTGTCCAGTTGAAGAAGTTTCTCAAATAACATCTGGATCTTCACTAAGCCCTGCAAAGTTACAGGTCTGAATGACTTCTGCGCCCCCTTGTGGTACTAAGTGAGTATTTTCAGCCTCCCCACGTGTGGTACTATACTTTGCGTGGCCCCGCATCTGGTGGTGCGCACTTTGTAGCTGATGGGCGCTGTTCCTGCTGGAATGCAGGGCTGCACATATCACTTTCCCTTTTGTCATTAGGAAACTCTTTTGAAGAAATGTGAGATTTTAACTATAGTCCAATACTCCTTGAGTCACGAAGTCACGTTTTCTTCAGTGGGTCATGAGGGGTAATCACTTACTGTACTCATATTTACAATATTCCAGAAGTGGGCAATCAGTGTCCCACTCAAATTGAAATTCATTTATTTGTGTATTTATTGCCATGTCTCTCTCAGTCCTTCCATTTCTCCTCCAGGATTATGTTCTATTTCCCAGTTCTAGATTTAGATATAGGTATTTTGAAGGATCATTCTTTTTATTGAATAATGATGTCTGGAAATTATGAGAGCTTGGTGGGACTGCGGGATAAATTTATCTGTGATAAAATCATGAGTTGTATCTCTCTAACCACAGATACACCTTTCACTTTGCTGTCAATGTAAGAAAGAATGTCGTGTTACGTTTGATTCTATTCCAGAAAACTGGATTTATTTCAGAGTCTCCCTTTACCTGTGCCAGCTTTTCCAGTAACATTGAAGATCTCAATTCTAATTATTATTCATGAGTTTGAACATGTGATCAGCTTCCTGTTCAAAATCAATCTCTAGTCCTTATCATCACTCACATCTCAATTGCAGGAACAACCCCACATTCACAGGCACGTCCACTTCCTCTAGGACCACAGGCATCTCTGTGTCCTATATGGGTGTCTTCCCCCATGAGCTGGATCTGAGCCCTGTGGCTGCTATTCCTGTGACTTGAAGGCTTTCCTCATCCTGTCCCTCTTCAACCCCCATGTTGGGTTCTCTGCTCCAGCACTCCCATGTGAGCCATGTTTCTGCATCCCAGCCTTGCTCCAGCTCCCTGTTCAGTACAATCACATCTCCTTTCTGTCTGCTATTCACCTCAACTTTCAGGAGCTCCAGTATCCTCAATCCTGGACCTAATAACAGTATTATCCTCACATCTGTAAGAGATTCGGTGGTGTGAGAACATTCAAGGTTAGTGAAAACTAGTACAAGTATGAGAATGGACACATGTGTCCTGGTTTGGGTCTAGGTGACCCACAAATCTTCATAGCGTCATGTGATGGCTTCTAGAGTTGCTGATTGGTTGCTGCAGGTTTGGATGTGATACCTTCTCCGGGCAGGTACTTTGCATGACCATGTAAGGAGGGCACAGAGGCCAGCAGGCTACCTGAACTTCTGCCACTCTTTGCTCTTGCTCTTTGCAGCCACCACGAGTGGCGACTCTTTGTCACATACCACCATGCCTTGGAGTCACCTGAGTATGGACTGATACCTCCACTGACTGTGAATTGAATACATTTCATCTCTTTATTCTGAATTTTAGGTATTTTGTCCCACCATGAGAGAAGAGTGACTCGAACATCATGGGACAGATAGGGTTCAGACCTTGACCAATAAGTTGTGCTGTTGAGAAAACATAAAAATCACAAGTACACAGTCAGTAGCTCAACTATAAATAACGTACTTCTGAGATCAGAGACAAGAAAAAATAACTACCTTGTCTGACCTTATTTAAAATATTAGGATTGATCATTCACAAACATGAAGCATTCCGTAGCTAATGATGCCGAGCTAGTGATGACAAATTCCAACCTTTCCTATGAATCAGAACTGTATATTATCTAGATTTTAATTTTGCTTGAATTTACTCTAAAACCCTAGAGAATCAGCATAAACATCCTCTTTTTTTGTGGCACTGGTGATTGAACTCAGGAACCTCTTGTGCTTGGTGCATTTTTATAAACTTCTTTCAATTCCTGGTATTGAGTGGCACAGTTCAGCACTTATTGAGATGGGAGAGAGTTGAGAAAATGATATCATGCACCACGAAGGAATGAAAATGACGCTGTACATATGAAGCACCGAAATGATGCACCGTTTTACCCTCAGCAAAAGCACATTTACTGCAGGCCTATCCCTGTCACCCTGTTGATTGGAAAGATTGCACGGGACAATGAACCCTTGTTCAAAAACTGAGAAAATCCAGCCTGAGGTTATGCCAGTCCTCCTTGATGTCTTGGAATTTGTACTTGTGCAGAGAATAGACGGAGGTATCCTTCATGGGCTGTTCATACTTTCATGTAGAAGTCTGATCCAGTCAGGACCCGGAATGACCACGGGGGTCCTGGCCGGACTACAGGGCCTCTTACTGCTCATCGTCCTATTTAAAGAGGGAAAACACTGGGAATTTCATAGCCCAGTGTGTTGAGTATGAGAAGTTCTTTGGAAAAGCCTTTATTGAAGTGATGAACAGGTGCGTCTGTATTTGCTCTTACATTTGCAATGTGGCAGCCAGACTGGGCTGTCTTCATCCTCCAGCGCTGCTTCTCATGGAGACCGAGTCACTGTCCCTCACCAGGTAGGCTCAGCACTCACAGCATGTCAGCCACACATCAGGGGAAACCAGGGAAAGCAGCTGAACTTCTGGCTTCAATTTTTATTAATTTTTTTATCATGCAGTCTTTAGAGTTCTAGAAGTCTTTTTTTCTATATATCTACAGGGTCTCAGTACATATAAGACTCATACTCTTCCTGTTTTTAGCATCCCAAGCACTGGGATTACAGACTCGGGACTCCACATTCTGTCTCAGCCACCTGGGGATCGAAGCCCAGGTGCTGTGTTCTGCCGAGTCAGTCACATTATTCAGCTAAGCCATTTTGCTGGCACTCCTGCTATATTCTTAATCAGTTTTCAAAGTTTTCTCTCACTTAGCAATGCCATGGCTGACTTGAAGTCTGAGGTCAATTGGGAATGTTTACATTTCATGGTCATTTTGACTGTGAGGGAGATGAGAAGTTACACAGTCCCTGGTCCAGTGAACGATGGAGAGGGCAGTTATAACCTAAGGTCTATACCATGCCTTCTTACTAGGAGAGGTAGGAACCAGTGTCCTCTGTAATCTTTTACCTCTTAAAAATCTAACAAATGGGAGCATTCACCTTTGCTTATTAAAATGCCAAGACTGATGGCATAAGCGGGCTCACACAGAGTAACAACACTCAGCAGTATACAAGAAGTTGTAGGGAATACAGAAAAGTGTAGAACTATACTTTTCGTCACCACACGTTCACGGATCCTTGACTCAAATTTTGAAACGTGTTGAATGCATCTATAAAATTTAATGTTGTGTCCCAAGTAAGGGGAGGTTAACTTTGGAATATAGGATGACTTGGTATTTGAAAATCAACCCATATGCGGGACAAATTAAAGGGCAAAAGCATCAGCTGAATTGCGAGCCTGCAAGGGCAGAGAGAACACGTCCAAGTGTGTGTGACACAGAGGAAGGAGAAGGACATAAGGAAGTCATCCTGAACAAGACCACAGGGTGAAAATGCAGAAGTCCCAGGAAACATTTGGAGAGTGGAGAAGGCTGGGAAGCCAGGTAGGTCTCAAGGAGAGGGCCGTAGAAGGAAGGGGCTCACAGGGAAGATGGTGGGCAGTGAAGAGGACGAAAGGTGCCCGCGGACCTTAGAGCTGCAGCAAGATCCCGCTGACAACAGGGGAGCACCACAGTGAATCTTGGACTCTTCTCTAAGGATTTTCTCTCCTTGTCTCAGTGCTACACACTTCCCTTGATTGTTATAAAAGATGTGCTAAGTGTCATTAAGTTTAATCAATGAAATTTGTTAATAGTCTAGGGAAACACCGAGAACTTAGTTTTTACTTCACGATGTCAAATCAGAGGAAAGACAAAGGAGCCTGTTTTACAATAGAAAAGTAGATCCAATAATATTCATATGAATATTTTTTTGGAGTGGGGGAATGCAGAGGAGATAGATAGTGCTTGCTTCTCAAGTGCAAGATAATGAGTTTAATCCAAGGTAGTGCAATAAAAATATTCCTTCAACGTTTTCCATTGTTTCTTCAAATTCACAAAAATTGTTCAAGTTATTCAAACCTCTTAAAGTAAACTTTATTATACTTACTTTAGACAACTTCAAGAGAGGGAATATGACCTTGTAGAATCAAGAAAGCTAAAGGTAGAAATAACTTGAGAATACACAGTGTTTAATAAAAACAGTAGCAACAAATTGGTAGCAATTATGCTGTTTTCAAACACTGTCTATTAACATGTGCATTATGCAGTACCAAAAAGTATGTAATTATATAGCATATCGTTACTCACTAAAGAAGAATGCTGACATAAATTAAAAATTTAAACAACATTTTAAAAGCAAAGATGTTGAGATATTTTCCAGAATCAGTAGGTCCATGAGCCATCCAGCAGAGACGTACCAGCGGCCCTAATTGGGGGATGTATCACCCTTCCTCAAGTGGAGGCAGACCTGTGGACTGTACTTGTGGCCTCCACTGAGGGCATTGAAACCCTAGGCTTGCTGCCCCAGTGGCAGGACTGATGTCTCTGTCCCTACATCTACACCTTCTCTTTCCTGTGTACACTTCATAGCAGTTTCCCAGGAGGTCTCTTATGGGCCACTGTAGTACTTTAGGGCCAGTCCATCCTCAGCTGCCTCATCTGACACCCCGCCCCACAAGTCTTTGTATAGTTTTGCAGGGATCTCATTCACCCCGATGCTGCTCTGCACATTTGCTCTGATGGTGAATGTGTCTCTAACCTTGTAAACACTCTTGAGGACTGAGTTTTTCAGTATTCTAATGAAATCTGGGAATACTGATCTGTAGCTCGTGGAATCAACAGGCTCACAAAGGGCAGGCCATAGTAGCTCAGTGGCTGACTATAGGGGAAGACAGTAGATGGGCACAAGAAATAATCTCAAAATGTCAGGAAGCTCGCAGCATATTACATAGAAAGACATGTGGAGAGAGAGACAGAGCTGGCCTATCAGCTGTGGGAGAGCAAACCCCTGATTTTGGTAGAACCAGAGGAAGTGAAGAGATGAGGGGACAGGCGACAGGAAGCTTAGTGAGGCAAGGCGGCAGTGACAGGTTGTCAGCACTCTTCCATCTCAGAAATCCTGACCATGGAACTAGGGTTATCTTGCTTTGCCTTGTGGGTTTCTATAGATATTCCTTACTTTCCAATCTTATCTGCATTATTTTGTTTCTTGTGCCAAAACCTTCAAAGTCTGAAGAAGGAGGTAGTCTCTCTGTAGTACATACTCTGCATGTCAGCATTTTGCCTCACCTGTGAGAGAAAATGAGATCTTCGCTGTTACTGTCACCAAGTGGTTCCAGAGCCTTTGGAAAACACGTGTGGGAAGCTGAGAGAATTTCAGAGATGTCAGCTGAGAGAGTTGAAGTGGACCACTGCGGGACTTTTGTAAGGAGATTACAGTCAGAGCTCACAGTACCAGAGAACCAGTAAAGATCGGGCTTGACAGATTTCTGCTGGGAAGAAGGACTACAGTGGTTATTGGACTCAAATAATCTGTGTTATGGCTTTGGAAATGATGTGTATGCTTTCTGCTTCTGTCCAGAGATGTGGCCAGAGGCAGCAAGTTAATCTGGCCAAAAGCATTTAAGGCTGTCAGATGCTGAGATCCTGTCCTGGCTCCTGTGGGGAGTTTTCAGCCAGAAAGGAATCTGGGGAATGCTGCAGACTGCAAACATAGAGCCGAAGAGGTCTGTAGTGCTGAGCAGGAACAGGAGAACAGAAAAGATTGTTTGAGGGCATCTCAGGAACAGTGAGTCTCCAAGGTCTGCAGCCTCCAAACTGCCAAGCTGAGACTCTGCTTTGAGGCAAGAGCTGTAGAGGGCCATGGTAAAGACGTGCAGCAGGATAGAGACCTTCAAACTCAGAAGGACTGAGAGTGCCCAGTGCCGTCGGCACTTGAGCCCGCAGCAGTCTCTTGTGTGGGATCCTCACAGGCCTCCTCATCTTGCTACCTCTGAGAACTTAGTCAGTGTGAGACCCGGTTACCTCATTTGGTCTCATTTACTGTCATGTGTGTTCTTTCCAAACACCAGTATTCTTCTGTGGATTCTTTTCTGAAGAGCATATTACAAATATAGACCCAGATTCATGGTAAGTTTTGAGGAAATTTGATCATACATGTATTGTAACAAAAGGCCCTCCAGCAAGGAACCAGTAATCCCCAGGGAAATCTGCTATTCTTAACTAATCTGAGGATACTTGTGCTGGGTACACATGGGGTGAGCTGAGCCAGTGAGAGGAGCCGGGCCTGCAGGTGGCCCTCCCTGCCCCCCCTCCTGATTTGCATGTGCCCACAGCACAGCCTGCTATACCCAGGACTCCTTAAGAGACCACTCACACCCTGCCCAGGAGCGGCTCCAGGTGAGAGCACAGCGCAGACATGAGTGTCTCCAGTCAGCTCCTGGGGCTGCTCCTGCTGCTCTGGATCCCAGGTATGGAAGGAGAGCAGTGGGGATCTCCCCAGACTCATGTGGTCAGTGCTGCCTGGTCCTGCAGAGATGTGTTCTGCTATCATGTGCAACTTTGTGAATATCTCTTTTTATGTTTCCCATGTTAGGTGCCCGTTGTGACATCCAGATGACCCAGTCTCCCTCTTCCGCATCTGCATCGGTAGGAGAGAGTGTCACCATCAATTGCAAGGCCAGTGAGGACATAAGTAAATGGATAGCTTGGTATCAACAGAAGCCAGGGAAAGCCCCTAAATGTCTAATCTACGATGCAACCAATTTGGCCTCTGGAGTCCCATCGAGATTCAGTGGCAGTGGGTCTGGGACAGATTTCACCCTCACCCTCAGCAGCCTGGAGCCTGAAGATGTGGCCACTTATTTCTGTCAACAGTATGATAGTTACCCTACCACAGTGATTCGAGCCATGCCAAAAACCTCCAGGGGAAGCAGAAGTGTGAGGCTGGTCTTTATCAGCTGGTCTTCATAGTGTCTCAGAATTCTGAGAGTGTTCCTCAGATGTGTCCAGTGCTTGAAAGTTCTGGGAAGTCCAGGTAGAGGCGACCTAGGAACTCCCTTTTACTGCAGTTATCTTCTCTCGTACGCAACAGGAAAGGCCCAGCAAGACTCTTCACATAATAGAGGCAGAAATGTCTGTAGCAGAATATTTGCTGTTGTGATGTCACTTGAAAATGGCTTGGAAGAAAAAAACGTACTAGAGATATGCAAAGTGCAGATTATCTTTCAAGTGAAATAACTTGAAGATTGTAGCGTCCACCACTAGCAAAGAAGTGACACAGTCATGCCATAGTTTTCTGTTTTTCCAGAATGCAGACTCCTCTGTCACTAAATGTATAGGCTGCTAATCACATGGTCCTCAGACTGCACACAGACCTGAGACACTGCATTGTGTCCCTTGTTTCTCTGTGACCTTCGTCCACGTATCTTTCCAGAGGTGTCAGTAGAGGTTAGGTCATCATTTTTTTGATTTCAGAATCTCGGGGCAGGGCCTCACATGGATAAAAGCTGCAGAAAAAAAGGAGAAAGAAAAGAATTCTGGGCAATGTGCTTCTCAAGGTCATGATGATGTTTGGGAGCTGACATCTGAGGATCCAGTGTGGGCTCCCCTGTCCCAATTCTTAGAATTTTTTAAATTCACATATTGTTTTTGGTTGTGTATAGGTGTGGCCCCAAAGCCTCCTGCAGTCTTGGGGTGGCTCCTGCAGTTTGTGACTGACTATTGTGGCTGTGGGTGCTGCACCTGCCCTGGAGCAGACAATTTGCATTACAATGTGAAGTGGGAAGAGGAGTCAGCTGCTGGAGCTGCTGTCCCTCTCCCTTTTGCTCTTGCTCTTTGCTGAGATCATGAAAGGTTGCTCTCTGCCTTGTGCTCCTCTCCCTGGAAGCCAGCTGAATATGGACTGAAACCTCAGGTAACTGTGAACTAAATAAACCTTTGCTTCTTTCATTTGGGTTGTTGGGTATTTGTCCCAGCAACGAGACAACATTGACTAAGATAGAGATCATCCCAGAATATACATGCTTTCACTTCCAAGAGTTATCTGCACATATGAATTATCTGCAAGAAAAGTTTCTCTCCATGTGACTCTCCCCAGGCACACTGTACATCATCAGTCTCTGTCCTCTGTGGCTCCATCATCTCCTTGATCAGAAAATTTGGGGCACAACTGAATATCATGATGTTACAGTACAGGTTCTCCTATGCCCTGAGTCTTTGCTGATCTTGAAAGGCTACGGCTAAAATGTTGGCTCACCATGCGGCTCTTCTATTTGTCCAATTTTGAGATATGCACTTAGGTTGTTAACCATCCAGAAGAAAAGCTAATTAGTACCCTGTAGCATATTCCATTCTGTTTGCCCTGTCTGACTCAATTGCCTTTAGTTGTTGCTGTACATTTCTATTTGTATTTATTTTTTGTCTACTTATGCTAGGGAGACTATACAATATTTGAACATCTGTATCTGGTTTATTTCACTTATGAACATATGTTCAAGTGACATCCACTTCAATATAAATGATTCAAGTTTATCATTCTTTATAGCTGAGTAATACTACATTATATAGAGATACCATATCTTTTGCAACAATTACCCAGGTGACAAACTTCTTGGTTGTTTCCAAGATTATGCTACCACAAATTGTGCTGCTATAAACATAGGTACACATATATCTCTTGGATACAATGTTTTCAGTTCCTCTGTGATAATTCCCAGTAGAGGGATAGCTGACTTGAATGAGATTTACAGTCCTACTTTTTGAGTAGCCTCCACAGTGATTTCCATAATGGTTGCACCACTCTACAATCCCACCAGCAGTGGAGAAGTGTTCCCTTTTCCCCACAACCTCTCCAACATTTGTTGTTGCTTGCTTTCCTTATCATAGCCATTCCTTCTGGAGTGAGATCGTATCTCAGTGTTGTTTTTATTTGCATTTCACGTATGACTAGCTATGTGGAGCATTTTTTCATATATTTAATCCCTTCTTTAATTTCATCCTCTGAGAAGTGTATATTCATCTCAGATGCCCATTTCTCAATTGGGTCTTTAAATTTGAGGGCCCTGTCATATTTTAGTTCTTTATATATTCTAGACAGCAGACCATTGTCTGATTGCTTACTAGTTAGGATTTTTTCAAAGTTTGTGGGTTGTCTTTTCACTTTGTTGAGAATTTCTTTTGATGTGCAGAAACACCTCAAGAAGAGTTGATCCCAGTTGTTGATTCTTTCAAGTGTTTCCCGTGCAGGCTTTTATAGAGAGCAAACTGGTCAAGCATTGGCCGTGACTCATCCGCATGGATGACACAGACAAAACATCTGCAGACTAATGTACAGGATAAGAAGATAAACCCTAAGGGGACTTCACTGACCTCATCAGAAACAAAAGCTACATCTTTTGGTATATAGTTCTTGATCTGATTTCATCTTAACCATCCAGCCAAAAAGTATAAAAATCGGGTATGTATTGTGCGCCCATAATAAGTTGAGCTATAAATGAATTTAGTCAACAACTTCTTCACATAACTCACTAGTATTGTGGAATGCTGCACTGTGTTGGATTGTGTCGCCATGTTCAGGCACCTAAATTGGTTCAATAACAATGGAGTGCTCATCTTTGACTGGTCTAGACAAAAAAAGGTATACAAAGGAAGAATCATGATGTGTGTGTATAAGGGGTACAGTTAGGATAATAATGGTGTGCTTCTGCATAATTCTATGAGAAGCAAGATTTCCACTAATATTGGTTGGACAAGATATTATGTTGGCTTGTAGTACTATGGAAAAACACTAGGAAGATAACAAGAAAAACAGTATTAATTATTAAATTTGTGATATCATTCAGCGATAAAAAATAAGATAATTATATAGGTACATTCTTTTCATTGACTGATTAGAGACATCTGCTATAATAATGCCTGTATGTATAGTATCATGTGTGTACCTTGTAAGACAGGAAAGCATTACAAAGCATTTAGCATTGTACTAATTTATTGAATCTATTGTTAATTTCTCTTGAAACTGTCTCATTGCTACTTGTTCATCAATAAAAATAGTAAAAAAAGAAAAAAGAAAAAAAATTAAAATAAAAATGGCAAATCAGCAAAAATAAGAATTATCTGCAAATACAAAATAGCAATAAATGACAGATGCAAAGGAACCTGCATGAAGTATGTAGAAACGTTTGCATAAAGATACAGAGCAACAAACAAATGTAAATATATTCTTGCGAAAACAAACACAAACAAAAAGCAAGAAATAAGACAAGACATGCATAGCTGTAACTACTATTTTAACACACATGAAAATGCATTCCAGCTGCTGGTGGTGCTTCTCAGTGCCAGGATCTGGTGCATGGTTATAAGCGTGCAGCCAAAGATGGTGCTGCTGAGGCCGGGGTGACTTCCCCCATGCTGCTTCTCAAGGCTTTTGACATGAAATTTGTGCAAAATTAAAATCTAGATGATAATATAATCCTGATTTTTAAGAAAGCTTGGAATTCATCACTAGTTGCATAGCACCTGAGGGAAAGAAATCTCTCTGTTTTTGAATGCTCTCTGGTAATATTTTCAAAAAGGTCAAAGTAGGAGGGTTTTTCTCTGCTCATCACAGGACTGCCTAGTGATGGACATGCACGTGTATTTTTGCAGTTTTCTGGAGGGCTTAGGTTATCACTCTGACTCTACATGTGCCTCTGTGAACAGTTTACTGGTTTCTTTTATTGTATGTATTCAGTACATTATACATGGTCTCAGTATGCAGTTCAGACTCCTAATGATCCTCCCATTTTCAGCCTCTTTAGAGCTGCGATTACAACCATGAACCACCACCCCTGCATTCTGTGGTCAGCTCAGTGTGCCTAGAGGTGGGACAAGTGCAGCATTCAGTTGTAGGGATTGAACCCATGTCCCTGGGCTTGCATAAGCAGGCAATTAGCCTGTCGAGGTATCTCAGTGGTAGTTGAACTGTTTATTCTTACATTTGTACCTAGTTTGCTCTAATCTTCCATGATCTCTCCTCACCAAATCTCTTTCAAAGCCTAGAACACCCTTGTCAGTGTCTGGATTGAAGACCGTGGAGGTCAGGCCGGGTAAGGAGAATAGCAGATAGGAAAGTAGAAGTGCATGCCCTGCACAGGGGGGAAGAGGGAGCTTGGGATGTAGAGGCTGTCCTCACGTGGTAGTGCTGGGGCCGTGGACTCAGTCTTAGTGTGCAAGACAGACGGGATGGGAAAAGCCTTCAGCCTGTAGAATCATGTCTGTAGGGCTTGAACGTTGGCTTGGGAGGAAGAAACCTGCGCTGCTCCACAGATGCCTGTGGTTCTACAAGCGGTGTCAGTGGCTGAGAGTGTGGGGGGTATATCTGCAAGGACATGTGGGTAGCGAGGAGAACTGGAGATTGGATTTGAATAGTGAAGCAATCACATATGTATCATGAATGATACCAAGGTCTGCATTGTTATCCAAACAAGTGACTTACTTTAATGGGGCATGTTTAAGTGAACTCTGTGGTTTGGGAATGAAATCAAGCAGAGTGTGAAATGCTGTTCCCACAGAGAGAAAGGTGAGAGGTGTGCCTGTAGAAAGAGAGACAAAGGCCGGGCGTGGTGGCACATGCCTGTAATCCCAGCACTCGGGAAGCTGAGACAGGAGGATTGTTGCGAGTTCGAGACCAGCCTGAGCTACAAAGTGAGCTCGAGGCCAGCCTGAACTGCATAGTGAGACCCTGTCTCAAAAAGACAAAAAAAAAAAAAAAAAAAAAAAAAAAAAAAAAAAAAAAAAAAAAAAAAAAAAAAAGAAAGAAAGAAAGAGAGACAAACTGCTCATTTTACCCAATCTTGATGAACTTATAGCATGGTTTCACCAAGCAGCCATAATTTCTAAATATGACTGTTCAGTAAAAAGAAGCATTGATTTATTTTAAAAAATATATTGGACCAAGGAGATAGCTTAGTAGAATAAGTGTTTACCTGGCAAACAAAAGATTCTGAGTTTCATAACTGGTTCCATACAATATAATGAAATAAAATAGAGTAAATAAAATAAAACAGGCCCTAAAATATCTACTTCTTAATCTAGTACAGGGAAAATAGAATATGATCCTAGAAGAAGCACTGAAAGAGAGTGGAAGAGCAAGAATACAAAGTAGATGTGAATTTGAGTGGGACATGGATTGAATCAAACAGAGAAGGCTCAGTGAATTTCTCGGCTCTGAGATATGTATGTAAGAAAACCTCTATTTCCATAATAGACTGCGCCATACTTAGGTTTCTCACCATTTTCATTGTCTCTCAGGCAAACAAGTTTCTCATATATCATCTAGATCCTCCCCAAACCCTCCAAAGTAAAAGGTCCCAATGGCCTCTGCGCCCCCTGGAGGTGCTAAGTATTTTCTCTGTGTCTCTCTGAGTGTGGTGCAGTACCTTGTGTGGTCCCCACAGTAAGCAGTGCTCACTTTGAACCTGGATGGAGGCTGTTTCTGCCGGAATGCAGGCTGCACAGTGCACTTTCCTTTTGATAATAAGGAAATTCGTGTGAAGAAGAGTGGTACTTTAAGAATAGTCCATTTCTGGTTAAAATATGCCTTTAGTCAGGAAGTCACATATTATTCAATGGGTCATGAAGCGTAGTCTTTATCTGTACTCATAGTTACATATTTCAGAACTGAGCAATCAGTGTCCCATTCAAACTCAACTTTATTCATTGATTTACTGATTTATTTATTGCTGTGCCTCTTATATTCCTTTTGTATCTCCTCCAGGCTCAGTTTCTATTATCCCAATTCTATATTTAGATGTAGGTATTTTGAAGGATCCATTGTTGAATTTTATTGAATAATGATGGGTAGAAATTAGGGATACTTGCCGGAACTGTGGTGTAATTCTCTTTGTGATAAGATCAGGCCTTTATCTCGATAACCACAATACACTTTTCCTTTTCGGTCAATGAAAGAAACAATGTTGTACCTTTGATTCTATTCCAAAACCACAGCGTTTATAGCAGAGTCTCCTTGCAGTTGGGCCAGCTCTTCCAATAATATTGAAGACCTTCATTCTAATAGTTATTCATGAATGTTCACATGTGATCAGCATCGTGTTCAAAACTACTCTCTAGTGTTCTTCATCACTCACATCTTGATTGCAGAAATTCGCCTACATTCACCTGTTCTAGGACCATAGGCATCTCTGTATCCTTTATTGGTATTTTCTTCCAGAAGTCTGGGTTTGAGCCCCACAGATGTAGTCCCTGTGGTATGAAGGCTGTCCTCAGCCTGTCCCTCTTGGACACTGATGGAGACGTCACTGCACCTGCACTCCCACATGAAGCCTGCCTCTGCATCGCAGGCTTGCTCTGGCTCCCCGTGAAGTTCATTAATATTGGCATTCTATATGCTGTTCTCCTCCACCCGCATGCGCTCCACTGTCCTCAATCAGGGAGCTAAGAATGGTGTCATCCTAAAAACTAAAGAGATTTGATTTTGTGACAACACTTGTGCTTGGAAAAAACTTGTACAAGTGCAAGAATGAACAGATGTGCTGTGACTTGTGTCCTAGGTGTCACTGAAATCTTCATGCAGTCATGCGATGGCTTCTAGAGTTTGTGATTGATTGTTATGGGTGTGGATGCAGTACCTTCCCTGGGCCAGGTAATTTGCATTACAGTGTAAACAAGGGACAGAGGCCATGTGACCACCTGAGCTGCTGCCACGCCCTTCACTCTTCCTCTTTGTGGCCACCATGAATGGCTACACTTTGTCCATGAGCCACGTGCCTTGGAGATACCTAACGGTGGACTGAAACCTCCACTGACTGTGAGGTAAATACACCTTTCCTTAATTCATTTTGGATGCTGACTACTTTGTCCCATCAAAGAAAGAAATGTACACGAGACAACATGGTACAGAGAGGATACAGAGTAAGACCGATGACCTGGACAGGCCATAGTAGTGATGGCAAACTCCAACCTTTGCTATGTATTGGGACTGCATATTATCTAGATTTTAATATTGCTTGAATTTACACTAAAATCCTAGAGAATCAGCATAAATCCTCTTTTCCTGTGGTAGCAGGGATTTAATTCAGAACCCTTATTTGCTGGGTGCTTGTAAACATTTTCCTATTCCTGGTATTGAGAAGAGCTGTTCAGCTCCTATTGAGATGGGAGAGAGTTAATCAAATAATATCATGAATCAAGAAGTGATGAAAATAACACTGTACACATGAGGCACAGAAATGATGCATTGCTTTTTCCCCAGCAGAAGCACATTCACTGTAGGCCAATCCCTACAGCACCCCTGACTGCAAAGAGTCCAAGGGACAGTGAACCCTTGTTGAGTGACTGACATAATTCAGCCTGATATTATGAAGACTCCTGCTCAGTATCTTGGAATTTGCACATGCCCAGAGAACACATTGAAATATCCAACGTGGGCTGCCCATAATTTGCAGAGAAGTTAGATGCATTCAGGACTCAACATGACCATGGAGGCCCAGCTCAGCCAGAAGGCCTCCTAATGATCTTGCTCCTAGATAAAAAAGAAAAATCTGGGAGCTTCATAACCCAGTGTGTTAAGTATGGCCAGCGTTTGTAAAAACCTTTCTTGAAATCACAAACAAATGGGTCTCTATCTCTTCTTACATTTACCATGTGGCATCTAAATTGCGCCATGTCCATCCTCCAGGGTTGCTTCTCACAGAGACAAAGTCACTGTCCCTCACCAGGTAGTCTGAGTACTCTCAGCAGGTCAGCCTGGCAATAGGTGAAGTCAAGGAAATGTCAAGTTCTAGCTTCAATTTTTATTAATTTTTATGCTGCAGTTTCTATAGTTCTAAAAGTATTTTATTTCTCTATTAAGGACAGGGTCTACTGGGTCTACAGGGTCTCACTTCATAGGTAAGACTCATAGTGATCCTCCTGTTTTCTGTCTCCCAAGCCCTGGGGTTACAGGTGTGCACCACCACGCCCAGACTCAGTCACCTGGGAATCAATCCCATCCATGCACGGTATTCTGCCTAAGCAGGTCCATTAGTCTGCTGAACCGTCTTGCATTTCCTCATGCTATGTTGTGAATCAGTTTTAGAAGTTTTCTCTGTGAGGATCTGTGTGTGGAATGCCATGGCTGACTTGATGTCCTGAATCAATTGTGCATGTTTACATTTCACGGTCATTTTGACTGTGACAGAGCCCAGAAGTTACATGGTCCCTGGTCCAATGAAAAATGGAGAGGGCAGTTTAACCTAAGGTCTTTTTCATCCATTCTTATTAGGAGGGTTTGAAACTAGTATCCAGAAGACAGCATTCACCATTGCTTCAGAAAATGCCAAGAATGACGTCCTGAGTGGGCTCAAACAGAGTAATAATATTCAGCAGTGTGTAAGAAGTTATATGGAATACAGAAAAGAGTAGAAGTTTATTTTGCCTATCCACATGGATCTGTGACACAACATTTGAATTGTGCTGAATTGATCTATGAAATGTAATAATGTGTTTCAAATAACAGGCGGTTATCCTTCAAAAACAGGGTGACTTGATATTTGTGTGTATGTTTTGACACTGGAAATTAATCACACCGCCTTTTGCATGCTATGCAAGCACTCTACTATTCAGCTATGTCCTCAGCTCTATGCTATTCTTGATTATTCAAGCTTATTTGAATTTTGTATATTGTATCTGCTACTAATATTGCATCATCTACATTTTTCACTTTTATCACTTTACTTTAAACCATCATTATCTCTAGCCTGGATTACTGCAGTAGCCATCTTTCAGCTCATCCCCCATCGTTATTTTTGCCTGTTCAAAGCCTTCTCTCTGTGGTCCAGGACAAATTGTCAAACAGCAAAATTGCCAAAATTAGTCCTTCAACTCTCCCTTTATAAACCTTTGTTTCTCCCCCATTTCTCTTAGGATCAAGTCCATATAATACAATCCAGCTAATAAAATGCTTAATGAGCATGCATGCATGTTTATGTCTTATCTCCTCTATTTATTCTTACCAAATGCAAAATGGATTTGATTGGCAGTTTATAATTTGCCAATCTTAAAACACATTGTCAAGATGGTAAAAAGCCTATGTTGGATGGCTTTAGGAGCAGATACTTTTGGAATAAGGTTTTGGTGGCATTGTCTTGAAGCTGCACTTGTAAAAAAAAGAAAACAAAAGGCTCACAGAGGGTAGGACATAGTAGCTCAGAGGCTGACATTAGGTGAAAACAGTAGAGGGGCACAAGCAATAATCTCAGAATCTCGGGAAGCTGCTAGCATAGCACACAGAATGACATGTGGAGCAAGAGACAGAGCTGGCCTTTCAGCAGTGGGAGAGCAAACCCCTGATGTTGTCAGGAACAGAGGAAGTGATGACACCACGGGACGTGTGACAGAAAGCTTATCGGGACACAATGGCAGTGACAGGTGGTCAGCACTCTTCCATCTCATAAATCCTGACCACGGAACTTGTTTTATTTTGCATGGCCTTGTGGGTTTCTATTAATATTCTTTATCTTACTATCTTAATATTGTTTTTTTCTCATTCCAAAAACTTCAAAGCCTGAAGCAAGGAGATAGTCTCTATGTAGTACATACTGCGCATGTCAGCATTTTGGTTCAACAGTGAAAGAAAATGAGACCTTTGCTGTGACCGGCTGTGGCCATGAGGTACCAGAGCATTTGGATATGGCTCATGGGATGCCTAGAGAGGATGGGAGATGTCAGCAGTGAAAGTCAAGGTGGAGCACTGTGGGATGCTTTGTACAGAGATTACACGCAGAGTTCACTATACCAGAAAACCTATAAATACCAACACTCACAGATTTCTGATTGGTAGAAAGAGTGCACTGGCTGTTGAGGTCCAGACAATCTATGTTGTGGCTTTGGAAAATGTGTTGTCTACAATTGGCTTTTGTTGAGAGATGTGGCCAGAGGCTTAGATTAAGTTCAGCAAATTAATCTTTCCAAAAGCATTTAAGGCAGGCAGCTGCTGAGATGGTGGCCTGGGTGCTGTGTGGACTTTTCAGCCAGAAACTCACTTTGCAGACTTCAAACACTGAGCCGAAGTGGTCTGCACTGCTGAGCAGGAACAGGAGAATGGGCAAGATAGACCTAGATTCATTATAAGTTTTGAGGAAATTTGAGCATATATATGTACTTATAAAAATGCACTCCAGCAAGGAACCTGATCTCCCAAGGGCAATCTGCTATTCTGAACTGATCTGAGGACACTAGTGCTGGATACACTTGGGCTGAGCTGAAACACTGAGGGGAGCCTGACCTGCAGGTGGCTCTCCCTGCTGATTTGCATGTGCCCACAACACAACTCATTTTCCCCCAACCCTGCTTAAGAGACCACTCACACCCTGCCCAGGAGCGGCTCCAGCTCAGGACACAGCGCAGACATGAGGGTCTCCAGCCAGCTCCTGGGGCTCCTGCTGCTCTGGATCTCAGGTATGGAAGGAGAGCAATGGGGATCTCTTCAGCCTACATGGCCAATGCTACCTGCTTCTTCAGAAATGTGCTCTTTTACCATGTGTAACTGTGAATGTTTGTATTTATGTTTCCCTTATCAGGTGCCAGATGTGACATCCAGATGACCCAGTCTCCCTCCTCCATATCTGCATCCCTGGGAGACAGAGTCACCATCAATTGCAGGGCCAGTCAGGGCATAAGTAACAGGTTAGCTTGGTATCAGCAGAAACCAGGGAAAGCCCCTAAACCTCTAATCTACGCTGCAACCAGTTTGGACTCTGGAGTCCCCTCACGGTTCAGCGGCAGTGGGTCTGGGACAGATTTCACCCTCACCATCAGCAGCCTGGAGCCTGAAGATGTAGCCACTTATTACTGTCAACAGTATTATAATACCCCTCCCACAGTGATTCAAGTCGTGACAAAAACCTCCAGGGAAGCAGAAGTGTGAGGCTGGCCTTTGCCAGCTGGTCTTTACTGTGCCTCAAAATTCTGAGAGTGTTTCTTCAAATGTGTCCAGGGTTTGAAGGTTCTGAGGAGTGCAATAGAGGGGACCCAGAACTCCCTTGCACTGTAGGTATCTTCTACCTCATAGGGAACAGGATGGGCCCAGCAAGACTCTCTTTACAAAGTAGAGGGAGACATGTCTGTAGCAGAATAGTTGGTGTTGTGATGTTGTTTGAAAATGACGGGGGCAAAATAAAACTGAAAACCTCCTAGAGATATTTAAAGTCCAGATTATCGTTCCAGTCAAATAGTGTAAACCATACATTTTAAAGTTTGCAGTGTCCACCGCTACTGAAAAAGTGACATAGTCATGGAATTGTCCCCTGTTCTCCCAGACGCCTCTGCTGTATATTTGTGTGTTGGTACTCAAGTGGACTTCACACAGTCCAGAGACCTCAGACGGACTGCAGCATCTCCGTTGTGTCTCTGTGGCTTTTGTCCACGTATCTGTCCACAGGTGTCAGTAGAGGTTGTGGCATCCTCTCATATTGTGTATTCCAAATCTCACAAAAGGGCCTTTTACAGAAAAGAGGAGAAATGGAAGAAATTCTGAGAAATGTGATTCCCAGTGCCCTGAAGATGTTTGGGAGCTGACATCTGGGGATCCAGTGGGCTCTAGTGTCCCAAATCTTAGGGATTTTGAAGTTCAGAAATAATCCAAGTCTCTATAGGCTTGCACTTCCAAGAATTTTCTACAAATATGCATTAAGTGCAAATACAAAATATCAATAACTCACAAATGCAAGCACAGTTGCATGAAGTACGTAGAAACTTTTGCAGTAATGTACAGAGCAACAAACAAACATAAAAATATTCTTCGGGAAACAAAAAGAGAAAATAGCAAGAAATAAGACAAGGCATTCATAATTTTAACTACTATTTTCACGCACATGAAAACATGCTACAGCTGCTGATGGCGCTGCTCAGTGCCAGAGTCTTGTGCACGGTTATAAGCCCGCGGAGGAAGGTGTTATTGCTGATACCTGGGTGACTTGCCCCGTGCTTCTTCTCAAAGCTTTTGGTGTGAAATTCATGCAAGATTAAAATCAAATAATATATAATCCTTATTTTTGTGGAAGTTTGGAATTTGTCACTAGGAGCGCAGCACTCTTGGTAAGGAATGTCTCTGTCTATGGATGTTCTCTCCAAATATTTTCAAAAATGTCACTCAGCGTAGGAGGCATTTTGTCCTCTGATCACAGGAGTGCTGGCTGATGAAAATGCACGACTAGTTTTGAAGTTTATGGAGGTCTTAGGTTATCACTCTTACTCTCTATTCACCTCTACAAGCAGTTCATTCTTTTCTTTTTTCAAATGTATGTATTCAATATGGGGTCTCACTATGCAGTTTGGACTCCTACTGATCCTCCGGTTTTCAGCCTCTCCAGGACTGAGACTACAGGCACACACCACTTCCGTGGACTCCCTGTCCAGCCCAGTGTGCCTGGAGGTAAGGCAAGTGTGTCATGTGATGACCAGGATTGAACCCTGTCCCTGTGAGTGTCTAAGAAGGCACTTATTCTGCTGAGCTATGTCGCCAGGCCTTAAACTGTTCATTCTTACATCTGTAACTAGTTTGGTCTAAGTTTGCATATTCTGTCTTCCACAAATCTCTTTCAGGGCCTAGAAAACCCTTCTCAGTGTCTGGATTGAGGACCATGGAGGTCATGTAGCATAAGGAGAACAGCAGGTAGGAATATGGATGTGGATGCCTGCACAGGGAGGCAGAGGGAACTTGGGAGGCAGAGGCAGGCCTCACATGGGGGTGTTGGGGCTGTGGACTCAGCCCTGGTGTAGATTAGGGACAGTATGGGAAAAACCTTCAAGCCTGTTAGGCTTGAAGGGTCTGTAGGGCTTGAACACAAGCTTGGGAGGAAGACACCCATACTGACCCAGAGATGCCTGTGGTCCTAGAAGAGGTATCAGTGTGTGAGAGTGTGGAGTATTTCTGTAAGGGTTGTGGGTGCTGGAGAAGACTAGAGACCAGATTTGAAGAGGAAAGCGATCACATATCTACATTCATGCATGATAAGCAGAACCAAGGTCTGCATTGTTGTTGAAAGAAGGGATTAACTTTAGTGGTGCATGTTTAAGTACACTCTGATTTGGGAATGCAATCAAGCAGAGAGTGCAGGGCTCTTTTCAGAGAAAGAAAGGGAAGAGGCCTCTCAGTGTCTTGGGAGATAAACTGGTAATTCTACCTAATCTTGATGGATTTACTCCATTGTGTCACCAAGCAGACACAATTTCTGAATAGCACTGTTCAATGAATAAAAGCATTGATTTTTTAAAAGTATCTTCTTCAAAACCTATTATAGGAAAAATAGAAGATGATTCTAGATGAAGAACTGAAAGAATGAGAGTGGCAGAAAAACTAAAAAGTAGGTGTGAATTTGAGTTGGGGCACTGATTGCCCACCTTTGAGCTACATCAGCATTAAAGCAGTTGGTGCTCACACTGACGCCCCACAGAAGAGGAGGTGACTCAGGACTCCAGGTATATTTGGACTCTTCTGAACGGGCCACACTTCCACTGCTCAGCACTTCCCGATCATAAAATCAAATGTGCAGTGTTCAGCACTGTGTCCAGCTCTTTCGGTTGCACATTTGTCCTGGAAACAACTTGCCGATGTTTCTGTTTCAGGGATAATACACGGCAGATGGGACTGAGTCTTCTTCAGTTGGGTCTCTGAGTTCCCCTTAATTGCAGTGTGCTCTGTGGCCATGCGGTCCCCTGGAAACTGCACTGAGAGAGTGGGGAAAGCAGAGCTGAGTATCCAGGAATCTGGCCTGGCTTCACTGCCCCTTGACTCCTGTGCAGTGCTCAGGAGCAGCTGCAGCATGTGCTGGGATGCAGTGCTCTCAGGTTACAGGTTGTGGGAGCTCGGGGGAGGAGCTCGAGTGCTGTCTCAGTCCTCACAGCCAACAGCTGAAATCCTGAGCCAGAAGGGTCACATTGTCAACAATCCAGACCCGGGCACTGGAGATTTTCCTCAAATTCTTTCAGATGTTGTGAAGTTGAAGGCCCATGAAGGCACCTTTCACTTTATGTTTTTTTTTTTTTTTTTTCTATTTATCTTTTGGAGGTTCTCACTACACAGTTTGGACTCATATTGATCCTCCTGTTTTCAGGCTCCCCAGCACTGGGATCACAGGCGAGCACCCACATGCCCGGTCTTGGTAGGAGGTGCTGCGATATATTGTACTAGCGATCAAACCCCAGTCCCTGTGCTTGCCTAAGGTAGCACTTACTCTGCTCAGCTATCTCACCGGCCCTGCAACTTGCACTTTCGGAATCTTCTCTCTGATCCTAAGTAGTTGGATCACAATGCATCCTTAGCATGTCCCGTAGTTTATTGGGAGTTGTACTGCATAATCCCACCTCTATAGCTTCCCTGTGTGCTCATATTCAGATTGTGAAACCAAAGCATGTGCTGGTGTTGAGAGATGAAGACATATTTTGGAAATTAATCTTGTGGCATATTATTAAGGTCCAGAAATGAACATATCACATACTTGTCTTGAAATTTGCAAATGTAACATATTTTTACATCCCTCAGGCTCTTTAATGACAGCTATATCAACCTCAAAAGCTCTTTGTACAGGTGGATATAGAATCAGGAATTTAATTGACGTCCCTACTTATGGTGCACGAACATAGAATCTATACATGTCATTGAATGAAACACAGAAGAGATAATGTAGTTCTTGTCTCTGAGATTTATTTAACAAAAATTTATTTGCATAATAAACTTCAC
>PVKA01002406.1:0-125547 GCA_004027165.1 Ctenomys sociabilis
ATTATTGAATCTTTGATATAATTCAGCTACATAAATACCTGTAAATATAATATCATGTATGCACCTTGTACAATACCAAAACGTTATGAAAACAGTTTGCAATGTATTATTTCATTGACTCTGTATGGTTATGGTGTTTTGAAACTGTCTGATTGACATTTGTATTTCAATAAAATAAAACTAAATAAAAAAAAAAAAACATTAAAGTATGTTTCTCTCAAGAACCAAAAAGGTAACATAAAGGTCAAAAATATTCAGAGAATGATATACTAATGTTAAATTAGTGCATTTCCAAAAACACCTATATTCATATTTATCCATTACAACAGAAACAGAACCTAACAATTAATATCAAACTTTTTGTATTGGCAGACATTTGAAGAACACCAAGACTTTGCTTTCACTGTGAGTAACTGAGAGAGGTGTTGGCATGGAATACAGAATGGGAAGCAGAAACCATAGTTCTCAATACTAAGCATTTCATCTTAGCATCCAGGAAATCTATGGAGATTGCAAAATGATCTAATTTTATATTTAATATGTGAAGGCTTTATGTTCCTAAAAATTAATAATGACTATAACTACAAAATAATAGATTATTATTGCAATGACTACTTTAAAATGGAATTATAAACAACTTTAGTAAATCAAATAGAAATGAGCGAAGTCTAAGAGTATTGTGCCATTGTGTTTTCATAAATATGCCAGAGGATGCAATACACCAAGAAGAGATTACTGCAGGAGTATGCTCCAAGGTCATTCCTAGGCAAGGAAGTTGTAAGAGGCTCCTGTGACATATAACCTTTTAAGAACTTCAATATATTCTTCATAAGAGGACTCTTATTAAAGAATATTAACCATGCTAGGGATATAGGTCAGTAGCACCAGCTCCTGGCTGGCAAGCATAAGGGTCTGAGTTTCATTCCCAGTACTAAAATTTTAAAAATAATAATGAAAAAATATTGGCACAGAAATGGCCCCTCCCAGAAAAAGTCTGGATCAAGATAGTTAAGTGGTTCACATTTACTCAAAACTATCAGAGAGTTTCCAGATGTATTCTTCTTACTGAAAGTCATTGTTTAATGCTGCACCCCTAGCACTGAGAACAGACATTGGTCTGGGAAGAAAGGTCTGAGGCACAGCACCTTCCTGGCCTGTGAAAGGTCCTATATTCTATTCCTAGTAACATAAGTAGATAAATAAATAAACAAACAAATAAATAAATGCCATCATTACAGACTTCTTGGAGCTATGGTCTCAAATGTGGTCTATGGTCTCAACTTATGCTATGTATTATAGCAATGGAAATCCAGTTAATGTGAGAGCATAAACCAGTATCATATAAGTTAATGTAGCATCAAGAAAAATGTAAATGGTATCCAGGAGGACTGAGAAAACATAAGAGAAGGTGTACACATATAGACAGGGTGTTCAAAGGAGAGGGAGCTTGCTTGAGGGGACTGTGAGATTATGGAGAACACGGTGCTTTCAAGGAGTTTAAGTCTGGATGGATAGGAGAATGAATGGTTAAAGACAGAAATATCTGATAATGAGAAGGCACACAGGGAAAACACCATGAACTACCTTGTAAGTCACTTTTATGGATTGAAATAATTCCTCTAAAAAGATATGCTGGTGCTCCAAACTCCAATGATTGTGACTATGTGCTTACTTGCAATAAAATCTTGGGCAGCCAAATAGCTTATCAGATTAAAGCACCTGCAAGCAGGTGCAGGGGCTGGGGATTCAATCCTCGGGCCTGCTGTGCTGACCCCATCCCTGCCCAGCCCATGGCCCGCTGAGATGGCAATTGAGACTGGGCTTGGTGGCGCATGCCTGTAATCCCAACTCTTGGGAGGCTGTAAAACAGGCAGATCACTAGAGTCTGGTCTAGTAGTGAGACCCTAAACACCCTGTAGACCATTCCCTAAAATACAAAAATAGAAGGAAAAGAAAATCTTGCAGATATAATCCACCTAAATACAGGTTATACTGAGCACAGATCCAGAGAAACCACGGGAAAACAGAAATATATGTAGAGAATATATGTACATGGAAAGAATGTTGCTGTAGCCATGCTGTTTCATGTCACAGAATCACAAGAACTGCTGGAAACCACCAGAAGCCAAAAAGCAGGGAGGAAGAACCCACCACAGACTCTCTGAAAACAGTATGGCCCTGCCAATAACTCACATGCAGACTTTTGACCTACAGAACCAGAAGAGAATATATTTCTTTTGTTTAAAGCCATCTTCCATGTTTGTGATAATTTATTATGGCAGCCCTAGGAAACTAATTCCTTAGGAGTTTTGATCCAGGCCAAGGAAATGCCATGGTAAGATTTGATTAGGGGAATAGTATTATCAGATTTTCAGCTTAAAAGAATGCCTCTGACTAAACTGGAAAATATAGACTGATAGACTGACAGGAGAGTAAGATTAGTTGAAGAGAAAAGGGATGCTATAGAAGTAAAACTAGAAGTTATGTAGCCAAGAACTGGATGCATTATATCCCATTAGGGCTGTGCTAGTGAACACACTATAGCTTCCACGACTTGGCAGCAATATTGCAGATTGAATGAAGACACTTCAAACTCGAAGCAAAATGCTCCATGATTTCTTTTTAAAAATTTAAGTTGTCTACCACTGTGATAACAGAAAGATTGATTCTGGGCTTGCTTTTTCCTCATTTTATCCCTTAGTGGGATAGAAAACTATCTCTGTAATGTAATTTAGCAACAAAGGAAGCTGGGAAAGCAAATTCTAATCTCCATTTTGGTATGACAGTATTCATGATGTATGAATTTCCAAACACAAAACGAGTGTGCAAAAGGTGCTGTGTGTGACCGTGATACCCGATAAATGGAATTATAAAGTTACCAGATTTCTAAGAATTCTGAAACTCATATTTAACTTCACCCTTCTCTTATTTCACTATACAAATAATCTTGAAATTGTGTCTATTTTGCAAGTTTAATTCTTCTAAGGCACATTTTTCCTCCTTTGTCCTAGCACAGTTTTCTGTACTTCCTGGATACATAATCCCTGAGACTAGCACATTGGCCATCTGGAGGTCTGGACACCACCTACAGCCCTTTAACTTCAATCCTCTTCTGCCTAAACCATTCAGAAAACATTCCATTTTTTGCATGTGAAAATCATGCCTTTTACCCAAAAGAAAAACTATAAAGATCAAGATAGGAATGGTTAGACAATAAGTTACCACAATACATTATCTCAATAAGCAATGAGAATTTTCATGCCCCACTGAATTACATGTAACTGTTAATGGCTTGTATATAGTTGTCCCCCAAAAGCCCCCTATGGCCATGGGGTGGCTTCTGTAGCTTGTGCTATGATCCAATGTTGTGATTAAGGGTATGAAAACCCTGGGGCAGATACTCTGCATTTGAATCTGAGGAGGAGAGAGGCTAGCTAGCTGCTTGAGGTGCTGCTTCTCATTTTGCTCTTTGCACTTTGCCACCTCCATGAAACATCACTGTGTGCTGCCATGTGCCACTCTGCCTCGGAGCCAGGTGAGTATGTATTAAAACCTCCACAAACTGTGATCTAAATAGACCTTTCCTTCCTTCTTTTTGGGTGTTGGGTATTTGTCCTAGCAATGAGAAAATAGTAACTAAGACAGTAATTGACCAGGAAAAGGAGCGTATACTGAAAACATTTTACTGAAGCCATCATGAAAATATGTCTAGCTAATTTTCTTATGAAAACTTATCAAAATGCTTTCATAATTTATAAATAGAAAAATAATAATCTTAACCTATTCATCTAATTCTCCATGGAAGAGGATCTTCCATCAGTTTACAAAGCTTTTTAATTAAATCATTTGAAATGGAATATAAGACACTGGATATCAGCTGACAAAAAAGGTTTATAAACTGACCACTGAAAATGAGTGTGCATTAGTTGTGTGCTTGTCAGAAAGTAGATGAGAGATGAGATAACTCAACAAACATAAAACAAAAGCTAAGAGACAAGAAATAAAAGATAGAAACGAACTTTTGAAAGGTTAGAGCCCGCATCGGTAAATAATATCATAGATATTTTTGAAAGGTGGGACGGATATTAATTTGGCCACAACAGAGGTTGACCTATAAACCTGGTTCTAACTAAGTCCACTGCACAACTCAAAGCTTTGGATGAGTTTAACCAAAACCAGTGGCGCAGTATTCTCTCTGATCCAGTATGGTAGAGAACACAGACGTGTGTGCAATGACAGGCATGGGCCACCATTTTTTAATTGATTGAAATTTATTCTTAAATAGTTTCATTTTTATGGGAAAAATAAAACAAATTTTAAGTGAAACAATAGGAGAATAAAAGTAGTTAATGCATCATGTACTGTTTTCTTCAAACTATTTAATAAGAATACAAGATATAGACATGAAAATGTGACCAAACAATATCAGCACCACCATTCTTATTCAATGAACTAAGAGAAACAAGTAATGTAATTATCTTAACTAGCTTGTACATGTTTTCTTTTTCTTATTCTCCATTTTTCTTTCCTTCACCACAGTTTCACTTCCCTTTTGAACAGTTCCTTCCCATTTCATTACATCTATGGTACAAGCTCGACCTTATTTACTCTTCCAATTTCTCATACCAGGGAAACAACATGATGTTTACGAATATGAGTCTGATTTATTTCACTGATGAATATGGTCTCTAGCTGCATCCATTTGCATATAACAGTCCCAAGTTTATCTTACTTTACAGCTGAGTAGTACTTGCTTGTATAAAAAGACTACAGCTGTTTTTATCCATTCTTCTTCAGTTGACAGGCATTTGGGTTGTTTCCAAGATTTAGCTACTACAAATTATGCTTCTATAAACATGGATGCACATATATCACTGTGCATGGTGCTTTAAATTCTTGTGAGAAGATACCCAGAAGAGAAATAGCTGTGTTGAACGGGACCTCTGATCTCAGTTTTCTGAGGAATCTCCGCACTGACTTCCATAATAGTTGTACCATTCTACACTCCCTCTAACAGTATAGGAAAATTCCTTTTTCCCACTGCAGCATCTGTTTTTGGTTAATTTCTTAACGATAGCCAGTCTTTCTGGACTAGAATGGAATCTCAGTGCTTTAATTTCCATCTCTCAAATAACCAATGATGTTGAACACCATTTCATAAATTTATTTACTATTTGTGTTTCTACATCTGAGAACTGTGTATTCATCTGTGATGCCCATTTATGGATTGGGTCTTTGAATATGGAGTGATTTTGTTTTTTATTCTCTAGATACAAGTTCTGTCTGAAGGAAAACTAGTTAAACATTTTCCCACTTTGGGGGCTATCTTTTCTCTCTGTCAGTGATATTTTCAGTGTCCAAAATCTTTTTTAATAAGATAAGATCCAAACACTTGTTTCTTTGTAGTACTTCCCATGCATTCTGGGTTTTATACATGAAGTCTCTGTCTAAACCAATGTCTTAAAGAGTTATACCTACTTTCTCTTCCAGTAGACTTAGTGTTTCTGTTTTAATATTGAGATTGTTTAGTGTATGAAGGAAGACATTATTCTAATTTTAGTTTTTGGCATGTGGAAAGCCAATTTTTACAGCATCATCTATTAAAGAGGCTACCATTCTTCCAGTGTATGTTTGATCCAATTGTCAAAGATAAGGCTGAGTATGTTTGGAGTTATGTCTGCATCTTCTGTTTTGTTCCACTCATCCTCAGATCTTTTGTGAATTTTGTTACTGTTTTTTGTTTGCTTCTTTTTTTTTGCCAGTACCATGCTGTTTTTATCACAGTAACTTTGTAGTATAATTTCACATCACAGATTGTGATCCGCTTGACTTATCTTTGTTTCTCAGAATTTCTTTTGCTATTCTAAATCTCTTCTGGTTCCAAATGAATTTTAGGATGTTTTCCTCTTATTCTTAGAGGTATGCTAATCATATTTTGATTGGGATTGCATTAGATCTGCATAACAATTTTGGGAGCATGAACATTTTCATGATGCTAGTTCTTCCTATCCATGAGCAAGGAATATGTTTCCATTTTCTGATCCCCTCTTTGTTATCCTACTTCAGGGTACTGTAATTTAATAGGGTATAGACTTTTTACTTCCTTTGTTATATTGATTCCTAAATATTTCATTTCTTCTGGATGATAGTGCGCAGGGTGTGGTTGCCCTTTCTTATAAAGTGAGTTTGTTGTTTGTGCACATCAATGAGTTTTTTGAGTGTTGACTTTGTATCCAGCTGCACTATCAAATTTGGTTATGAAATCTATAATTATTTTGGTGAGTTATAGGAGTCCTCTCTGTAGAATATCATATAATCTGTAAATAAAGGTAATTTAAACATTTTCTTTCCAATTTCTCTGGCCAGTTTTTCCAGAACCGCATTAAGTAGGAATAGTGATAATGGACATCCTTGTCTTCTTACTGATTTTAGGATACAATCATTTGTATTTTGACCATTTAGTATAATGTTAGTTGTTGATTTGTCAAAGTTCACCTTTATGAGATTGAGATAAGGAGCACCTATTCAAATTTTCAGTATGTTTTTAATCATGAAAGGACATTCGACTTTGTCAAATGCTTTTTCCGCATCTATTGAGATGATCATATGATTTTATTCTTTAATTCTATTGATTTAGTGTATTATACTTACTGATTCACAGCCCTGCATCCCTGGAATACATCCCATTTAGTGTCATGGTGTATTGCCTTTATATATTTTTAATTTATTTATTTATTTATTTATTTATTTATTTATTTATTGTATTAAGAATCAAATTTGGAATGTTATACACTTGCCAGGCAGGTGCTTATGCCACTCAGCTATATGCCTGGAAAATCTACTTCAGGATGTGCTACATTCTATCTGTTAGAAACTTGAGGATTTCTGCATGTATGTACATTAATGAGATTGACCTGTAGTTTTCTTTTTTGGTTGCATTTTTCTCTGGTCTGGGTAACAAGTTAATGCTTCCATGAATGATTTTTGACCTGCTCCATTTCCATCCTTAGCTATTTCACCTCTCCTTATCCAAACTAGTGGTCCCCTGTAGCTGGGGAGGTCATCATACTGATGATGACTTTATTGCAGACATCTCTTTGGCATAGTGTACTGTTCCCACCACTGCTGGACTCAAGTAGTCCTCCCACCTAAGCCTCCTGTGTGGCTGACACTACAGGCCTGTACCACCACAACTGGCTCTAGTAATGATTTTGGAAAAACTATTTCCCTTTCAATTTCATTAAAGAGTTTCAGCATTAGTTCTCTAAATTTCTGATAGAATTCAACAGTGACATGGTAAGTTTTTAATTACATTTTCAATTCTATTAACAGATATTGTTCATTTAATTTTTTCTACCTTCTTGATTCATTTTTGGCAATTCATATATGCCTAGAAATCTATCCATTTCTTCTGTGTTTTGTATCTTATTAGAGTACAGGTTTTCCAAGTAGTATAGGTGATCCTCTGGACATCCACAGGATTTCTCGTCATTTTATTCATTTCATTCCTAGTTTCTTGGTGTTTAGTCTTTTCTTTCCTCTTTTGGATGAAGTTAGAAAAGGGTTATCATTTTTATTTAATCTTTTGAAGAACCAACTCTTCAATTCATTGGTCCTTTGTATTGTTTTCTTAGTCTTAATTTCAATAATTTCTTTTCCTTTTCTTTCTTTTTTTCAGAACCATGAATTGAACTCAGGCCCTTGAACTTGCCAGGAAAGGACTTATTCGACTGGGACATCTCCCCAACCCCTGTAATAATTTCTTCTCTTCATAATTTTGTCCCTCCTATGATATTAGGATATGTTTTTAAATTTGTTTTAAGACAGTATTAAAAATAATAGGGTGTCTGAGGAAATAGCTCAGTCGAATAAGTACTTCCCTGGCAAGCTCAAGGGCCTGAGTTCAATCCCCAGTTCTGCCAAAAAGAAAATAATAATAACAATAGGTGTGGGATTTTTATACAATGGAGTATTACTCAGGTGTAAAGAAAAAGTTGAGGTTTTCATAGGTGAATGGATGCAATTACAGGCTATACTTACAAGTGAAATAAATTGGACCTACATGTGTAAACATTGTATTGTCTTGTTAGTGTAAGACTCTGAAAGAATAAATAAAATATGAAGGGTATAATAGATATAGTAAAATGGAAAGAAATTGAACGTAAAAAATAAACAATTGAGATAGGAGAGGAAAAATGGAAGGGGAAAAACGTGTAGATGTATATACATTATAGCAGAGATGGTTGCACAGAAACTCCTGTTGGTTTTTTGAAGATAAAAGTTAATGTTTAAAGTTTTTCTCTGACCAACTCTATATGCTAATATCAGCAATATGAGTAGCACCATTTTTTATTTCTCCATGTGCTTTGTTTTTGTTTTTGTTGTTGTTATTTGTTTTGTGGGGTGTTTTCCTCTTTAAAACGCAATAATGATATTTGTGCGTGATTTTCTCTTCTTCTAGAAGCTTTATGTTCAACCTTAGATTATTTATTTGAGCACATCCTTGTTTCCTGATGCAAGTTCATGATGATAAATTTCCTGAATAGGGCTGCTTTATTTGCATCTCCTAGTTCAGGTATATTGCATCAGTGTTCTAATTTGCTCTGTGACACAGTATTTGTTCAGAAGAATATTGTTTGATTTCCACCTGTTTATGTAGCTTTTGTGATTTATTTTGCCCTTGACCTGTGTCAAACGATATGCATGGTCAGATAATGCACATGAGATGATTTCAGTTATTCCGCATTTACTTGAGCATTGACATAAGTTTTATGAGCTAATATGTGTTATATTTTGAAAAATGTGCAGATGATAAGTATTTGTACTGTGATGTTGTGTGGTGAAACACTCTGTAGACATCTACTAAATTCATTTGTTCAGAGGTTTGGTTCAATTCTGATACATCTATTTTGATTTTTTTTTATTTAGTTCATTAATCTATTTGTGAGAGTGGAGTACTAAGGTCCCACATTACAATCGCATTCTTGCTTATTTGATTTTCTATTCCATTAATATCTGCTATGCACCATCATTTTGTGCATATATGTATATATAGATAGATAGATAGATAGATAGATAGATAGATAGATAGATAGATAGATAGATAGATAATTTCTTCTTGGAATGAACCACTATTCCTATGAGTAGATCAATGATGGAGATCTTGCGTGATCTGGACCTTACAAATTCATGCTCCTTGTTCTTCACTGAACTCCTGAAAATCTAGCCTGTTATCTGACTTCTGAAAAGATTGAACCACTGTATAACTCAGATGTTTGATATAACCTCCATCATCTTCCAGGAATAACTTTTCTTGCAATATTGAAATGGATGCTAAATTTTACGTTTTTGTCTATAAGTTTCTTCTTCCAGAAAGCCTTTACAGTGGATTCTTCCTATGTTCACGCAGAAAACTTCACATTTTCTTTGAGAGTAATTACATTTCAGGGACATTTTTAAAGCTTAAACTAGGTGAATCTAAAATGTCTCTACTACACAGAAAACACCTGAAGTTGAATAATTGTCATTAGGTCACCAAAACCTAAAGTGATTTCATGTTGGTTCTTTCTCTTCTAAAGAGTAACAACCCAGATGGCACGCACATATAACTTTCAATACATACCTTCTTTAATTCTCTAATATTTCCTCTTTAGCAACTTTTGAGCTTCAACAAGGAGAAATGCAGTGTTGAAAGGACCTGGCATTAAAAGGCTATTTTTCTTCAGACAAACAAATGAATATTTCCAAGATTAGCCAGTGCAATTTACATTGGTGTTTCCAAAAAGGATTTTTTTAGGTTGGTTTGTTTGTTTCCTTGCTTGTTTGCTTGTTTTGGAGATAGACTCTCAATATATACTTCAGGCAAGCCTTGAACTCACTTATGTAGCCCAGACTAGCCTCAAACTCACAGTGATTCTCCTACCTCAGCCTCCTACATGCTGGAATTATAGGCACTAGCCACCTTCCCCATAATCTACTTTTTTTTTATAATGATAGTTTAGAAAACTTAAGTTTTGTCTTTTGCACATTGGCCTCAGTACATTTTAGAAATTTAGAATACTCTAGCCTTTAATAATTTACTAATTCAATATAGCAAAGAAGTAAAGGGTACCATTTCCCTGATAGGACCACCACTTAACAAAAAATAGGATCTTAAGAACTTTGAGATTTGGTTAATACTTCTGCAGTAGATTATGTCTTAATGTTGCCTTAAAAGAGGGAATAATACTGTTATTTTTTCCCATTTCAACTATTTTACATAAACAAAACACATTCCCATATAAAAACAAATAATTACAAGTTTTATCTTTAATGGGCAGTTACATGTATGTTTGTAGGAAATTCACATTTCAAAATATGTACATATTGTGTACCAATCAAACCAAGCTAATGTAGCATATCGAGTACCTCAAATAATCACACTTGTGGTGAAAATATATAAAATCCAGTTGATTTTTTTAACTGTAAAACTATTTTTCAATTTTATTTTTAATTATTTTTACTGTATTAAAGTATACAGAACCTAAGGCTCATCATTTGAAACATTCTAAATGTCAATTTAGTGACATAAATAGCAATTACACCACTATGACTATTTTTAACTTTTTTTCTATTGCCAGACAGTCTCTATTCAGTATGCAATAACTACCCATATCTCAGATAATGCACCAAAATTTTAATAAAACTGAAAATATTCACACAAATTGAAAAGGAGTTGAAAAGTTACCTTTACAATCATAAATTATAAACAATCTCCATTTCCATATTATTAACCATGTTATTCATCTTATTTTAAGCTTATGAGGCAGAATAGTGCTGTCTATATGGATCCTGATAATTGGATCTGAGAAAAGAAGAAGCTCTTATATTGATCTACAACCTCATAAACAGGCAGACAACTTATTGGGTTATTTAATTCATTTTATCTGGAGCATCTACAGAGGTAGAAACTCTAAAATAATCTCTATTATGATTACTCCCAATTTTACAATCTTTAAAGGCCAGGCTTTATAATATATCTAATCAAGGACTATAATTGTAATTATAAATAACCCCAAAATGTCAGGACTAATAAAGGTCATTTTTCTGTCATACTATTTTCCAATAGAAAAAAAAAAAGTAATAAAGTAACGCATAGTCCATCTAGTTATTTAGTAATCCAAGATTTTTCCAACTAGTGATTATTCCATTTCATTTTCTACAGAACCTTTTTATTTGATTAAATGGTAAGAGCAAAAGCTAATGAAAGGAAATGAAGGGAAGGAAACAAATGGAAATAAACAGAAAGCAATGAAAGGGAAGGGAAGGGAAGGGAAGGGAAGGGAAGGGAAGGGAAGGGAAGGGAAGGGAAGGGAAGGGAAGGGAAGGGAAGTAGGGAAAGAACCACAGAGAATGCTAAAATAATAATAAAAATGTATCACAGGTTTCAGGTGAAAATAATAGGCCACAGAAATACATCCTCTTTCTGTCTAAATGCTGGAAGTTAAAACAAAATTTGACAGGACCATGGTCTCACGCAGTCCCCTAAAAGAGGATGCTTTCTTGACTACATCTTCAGTAGCACAAGCCATGTCTTACATCTGTAGCAATTCAGTCTCTGTCATATGTGTCAGAGCGTTCTCCCTGTTTTCCATCTTCACCTGCTATTATGGTCTTACTAAGACACTGCTCATTGCTCACATTGGATTAGAAGCTTCTGCTCAACCACTAACTAGGAAGAATTTTATTCAGGCCAGGCCTGGTAGTACTAGATTATATCTCCATAGCCATTTCAACGGCTGGAATTCATCCAGCTGCTCTTACCCATCGACTTAAATTCTGAGAAGTACAGCCCAGCTATCTAATATGGGTATTATATAAAGCACACAGGGTCACAAGTAGCAACTATGTTACTCATTTTTCAATTTTCAGTCTTTTTTTGGTAAGGCACATTGAAAACACAGTTGCTAATTTTAAATTTTAGCAGGAAAGGGAATGTGACATATCCTCTGGGCTCATGTATATACTTCTACAACTATTCAACTTGGATTGGAGAAAGAAGATTTATGGTATTTTTTGTTTTATGCATTGAAATATTTATATCCACCATTATATTACTAGACTAAGTTAAAATGACTTGGGAATTTATGAATAGACCAGTAAGAAATTCAATGCAAGGACCAAGGAGATAGCTCAGTGGAATAAGTGCTTGCCTGGCAAGCACAAGGTCCTGACTTCTATCCCCGGTACCTCCAAAAAAAAATTGTAAAACACAGAAAATTCAATGTAAGGGCTTTCTTTCTCATGTCTGGATGTGATATGAGAAACAACATGGAATTTTGAAATACAAGAGTACAATGTTTGGCACTTTTGTCAAAGATAAGGTGGCTGAGTGTTTCCAATTGTGTATGCAACTGCTAATCTATTTGATTAATCCTGAGGTCTATTCTTTTGCTAGTATCATGTAGATTTTATCACATTAGATTTATAGTAGAATTTCAAGTCAGGATTGTGATGGCTCCTGCCTCGCCTTTGTTGCCCAAGGTTGACTTTACTATTCTAGGTCTTTTCTGGTTCCACATGAATTTTAGGAATGTGTTCTCTAGATCTGAGAGGTGTGCTAATGATATTTAAATTAGGATTGAATTAAATCTGCGTAAAAGTTTTGAGAGTATGGCCATTTTCACAATGTTGGTTCTTCCTGTCCATGAGAAAGAAATATCTTTCCATTTTCTGATCTCCTGTTTGATCTTTTTCAGAGCACTGTAATTTTCAAGGTATAGTTTTTTTTTTTACTTCCTCTGTTAAATTGATTGTTAAGTATTTCATTTCTTTTGGATGCTATTATGAAGGGTGTGGCTTCCCTACTTCCTCTCTTAGTGAGTTTGTTGTTTGTGTATATGAATGCTATTGATTTCTGAGTACTGATTTAGTATCCAGACAAACACTGAATTTAGTTATTAAATCTAGAAGAAAGATTCCCTCTTTGCCAAGTGGTGCTGGAAAAGCTGGCTTTCCATATGCCAAAGACTAAAATTAGACCCATGTCTATCACTATGTACTTAACTAAAGTTTAAACGGATCAGAAGTCTAAATATTAAAATAGAAAAACTAAATCTACCGGAAGAGAAAATAGGTAGAAATCTTGAAGATATAGGAGTAGGCAGAGAGTTTTCACAAAAACAACTGGACAAGAAATACTTCAAAGAAACAACAATGGGGACTTCCATCTTATTACAAAATTTGCACAACAAAAGAACTCACCAACAGAATGAAAAGAAAACTCAAGAATTGGTGGAAAATGTTAGCCAACTGTCTTCCAGATAAAGAACTTCTATTTAGAACACACAAAGAATTTTAAAAATCAGATCCCCAAAATTCAAAGACCCAGTTCAAAAATGGGCATCTGAGATGAATACACAGTTCTCAAATCACGAAATACAATAGCAAATCAAGATACGAAAAAGCATTTAGCATCACTGATCATTTGAGAAATGCAAATTCAAGTGACATGGAGATTCCATCTCATCACAGAAAGAATGGCTAGGTGTAGCTGTACGTGAAGTCTTGATAGTTACAGCTACACCTACCAGGATGCAGCTAGGAAAAACGTCATGATATGCTAGGGATTGTAGGATGGAGAAACTAAACACATTCATATTAACCTAAACCACAGAATGCTTGTTAGTAGAAAAATGAGCATCCATGTGGTCAGAGATAACTGGGTTATCTATTACTTGTCATCAAGCATATCCTGGCTGAAACAGTATACATCTACCTAGTATGTGAATAAGTACGTGCCATGGTCTCCCTTAGATAAATGTAAAAGCTCTTCCACCTGCAAGATAATTCCTCCTCTTAAACTAAAATTCCTGCTGAGAAAAAGAATTAAGATATGGCTCAATTGTGCTCATAAATTTGCTTAAAAAGCATGCTGAATTCACGGGGACCCATTTAATGCACTGATCTAACTAGATACTCATCTCATCTCCATCAGTCTTTCTCTGCCACGTGGGATGTGAGCTACAGCTTCTATGTTAGGTACAAGAACATGACCCTGGGTCTAGAGTTGGCCATGCCCTAATGTTAGATGGCCAAGCCTCTAGTGTGCTGTTACTTCTTTGCAAGAGATTTCTCAATGTAGATCTTGTCACTTCAACTCACAGCTGAAGACTGTTCGTTTTACAAAAATTATGATATCAAACTATTACATAATACACTTATTCCTAGGGTGCTCCTGTTTCCCTAATTACTGGAGTGCCTCCCCGGTTTGCTTTCTGCCAAAGATATGTCAAAACTTGACATACTTTCTGTAGAGTTTTGCCAGTGCTCCTGGGGTCTCCTGCATTTGTCTCCTCCCTGCAGGCCCATGCTGTTGCTAAGGCACCTGGAGAGCTCCTGCCTAAATGGCATCAGCTGGAAGCAGCATTGAGAAGCAGTACAAAGAGCCCAGAACTAGGAGTCTGACAACCTGAATTGCATTTCTGTCACACAACATGCTGGCTGTGTGGCTGCAGGCGCAGCACTTACCTCTCTGGATGCCAGCTTTGTCATTTGTAAAATAAAGAGGTTGAGCCAAGTGATCTCTAAGATCTGTCCCTGTCCTAACACTTCAAAATGAAAAGCAGCTTTAAACCGGGTTGACTCTAGTCATTTATTTTCACAGTCTGAGCCTTTCAAACATTTGCCTTGTGCATGAAATTTCTTCCTTTTGCCTGATTTTCTTTTCTCTCTGATTTTCATCCTGAAGGCTATTCTCTATTTCTATGATGATATGCTGAAAATGTTGTACTCTATGAAGTATCTAGGCTTATTATCACAGCTACATGTAACACTTCTATTAGAAATACCTTTTTTCCTCCTTCTTTGAAGATATACATGAGGACAAATTTCAATTAGTTAGGGATGAGCTTTCCCATTATCATTTGTTTAAGAGAAAGTCAGTAGAAAACAACAACAAAAAGCATCTTTGGGAACCTGAATAAATAGAAGACAGGGCAAGGGACTGGGGTCTCTGTCTCAAAAATCCAGAGACAGAGACAAATATATGCTTCACAACCTTGTGGAATATAACAGGTAATGGATAAGTGAAAGGAAACTATCTGGCCAATGAACTTTAGTATTCATAACAAAAAAAATGTATTTATTTTCAAAAATACTTACACCTAAAGTTTCTTCTATGTCACAGTATTGGATAGGAAGACTTGATTAGAGGGGAAGAGGTAATGTTAGCACAATTGCAAGATTTTTGAGGGCTAATGAGTCAGCTCTAGCATGCAAAGTGAAAAGTCTAGACCTGTAACGACCACTGACTACACCCACAAAACTCTTCTGGAAATAGAGATGGAGAAGACAAAGATGGGGATTCCATTTCAGAAAGTGACATACAATATACAGTCTATTGCTACAATCTGAGTTTGTATATAAGATCTGATAGGAGAAAGTAGAAAGAATTTATTTTATTTCACTTAATAACTCACTTCCTTTTCTCTCTGTACCCATTAGATCCTAACCTAGAAGAAATTCATCAATAAACAGGTATTGGACACAGGTCTTTCTTTCTTTTCTTATAACATCACCATTTAATCATGAAGGCCCCACTCCTATGATATTATCAAATCTGAATTGTTTTTAGAAAGAGTCCCACCTATAAATGAATCTAGGTATGCTTCCACATACATCCAAATTGGAGGACGCATTTAGATCTTAACAAAACTACTCTCAAAGTGTTCTTTTTACATAAACTCTAATCTGCTATAATAACCTCTCAGGTTCAAGAATGTGGACCTCAGAAGTCAGGAGCCTCTGGGTTACTATTCCGTCACTCAAATATGGAGTATTGACCCGGTACTCATTGTTAATTGGTCCTAAGAGGTGTGCTGACTACCAAAATATGTAGCAGGACAAATTTTTCTCATCAAAATTGTTGTGTGCCAAACTAAATGCAATTTGTGGTGCTCAAGATAAAAGATATGACTGTAATCTCTTTGGCCATAACTGTGTTATTTGGTTGTCCATAGTGGAGCCTCCATTCATTCAGCAAAACTTTATACTGGTAACATGAGTGGAACTGTAAGAGAAACATATGGCAAGAAAATATATAATAGTATGTGAAGCAGTGAAATTCATTATTAGAAAATAAAGGAGTAATGGCCTCCAAAGAAGTCATATCCTAATTCCTGAAACAAATAAATAATAAACATTCATAAAAAAGAGCTTGCATAGTGTGACTGAAGCAAGTATTTTGAGGAGAAATTATCCTGATATAGTTGCTTGGACTCTAAATTCCATCATAAGTATGCTTAGAAGAGAGACACAGAAGGCTTTCACATGCAAAATTGAGAGAAAGCAACATGAAGACGGAAAGATACATGGAGCTGATATGGTAACAAGCCAAGAAACATTGATGGTCACCCGAAAAAGCAAAGAATGAATTCCTTCCTGAAGGATCTGGAGGGAGCACAAACTGGCAGACACTTGATTTGGTCTCCATCAAACAGCTATCTGGCCTCTGGAGCTGAGAATCCATACATTTCTGTTATTTTAAAGCATCAATTTGTGGTAATTTGCCACAGTAGCTACAAGGAATTAATACATAGAATACGGGTAGCAGGACAGCAACTGGGTAGAAGATTATCATTTTAGACAGAGAGCTGAGGGACAGTCTATTGCATCGGGGTCATGACTGTGCAGATTTGAATGGAAAATAAACGAAAGCCATCAAGGAAACAGCATTCCAGGAGGTGTGGGAGTCGTGTAAGTCTTTAGGCTGGAGTGAGCTTGACATGGTAAATGAACATCAGGGACATCAGTGTGTCAACAAGGTGTGGGAGAATGCCCAGGAAGAAGATACACAAGGGCTCAAGTCATTTTAGGCCTTATGGGACCTGTAACACCATGCTTTCCAAAATGAAAAACAGTTGGATGTTTTGTTGTGAGAAGTTACATCGCTTTGCAGTTCTGTCCACCCTACAGCCCTGGTCCTTGGTCTTTAGGTTTTACATAATTTTCTTGCTACTTGATGTCTCCCACCATGCTATGCTGCAGGTCTAACCAGACACTAGGCAAATGCCAGAAGCTTGCTCTTAATCTTTCCCGCTTCTAGAAATACGAACAAAAGAATTTGTGCTCTTCATAAATTACCAGGTCTCAAATAATTTGTTATATCAACAGAAAATGTAAACTAAGGTAAATACTTCTCCAAGAGCCTTGGGATTCTGGTGTATAAAAACAGAAGCTACCTTAATCTTCGGGTACAAAAATATTGAGTATTCGATGGGCATCACTTCCTAGAACATCCTTGTGGGATCAAATATTAGTCATCCACTACTGAGCTGTCTTAGTTGTACACCATTTATTGACTGGTCCTTCTTGATGAATCACTTCCTCACTTTCTACAGCTGCTCCTTTCACCTCCTCATAAACAAATAGCAATCTGCTGAGTATCTCATAGCTTGCTTCTTTTTTACATTTTAAAGAGAATTTTAAAAAATAGAAGTCACAATGAATTCCACCAAAGAAGATAAGGATGCAACAACGGTTATTACAATGCATGTTGTTGAATTCAAATTAGTTGTTCAGATTGAGAGACATAGGCATGAAAAACTGGTCAAAAATTAGAAAGAAGAAAAATTTCAGCATTAATTGTTCTTTTCAATAGACCAGTAGAAACCAGCAGTACGATTTTCCAAGCTTCCTATATATGCACATATACTCTCCCCTTCTTTCTTTCTTTCTTTTCTCCTTTCCCTCATCCCAGTTGCTCTTTCCCTTCAAGCAGTTTTGCTTCTGAGTAAAACCAAACTAAACAAAAAACAGAAAAGTTTCCACAAAGAACCATTACAAACTAACCTCTAGATTGGTAGCCAGTGCATGATGTTTTAAGAGTAAGGATTTTTAAAAACGAGTTATATTTTATGAACTTTACAGATCCTCAGTGAAATGAACAATTTGTATAACTATTCAGAGTGGCTCTGCTCTGATTATACTGGGATACATATTTAATCAAGCCCAGTTCTTCTAATCCTACACCAGCATGAAATTAGACTCTCAAAAATCAGAGATATTACACAATATCAAGTTGTATTAATAATTTCAGAGGTATAAGTAAAAGCAGGTATAGAAAAGAAGGAAAATACCTGGGGCCGTATATCCATACAGGAAGATACTGCAGCTCATATTGAACATGTACTATTCAGATGTTGTGTATACTCATATAACTTTATAAAGCTATGATACTGTTTTTCATAGCATGTTCTATTTTTTATTCTAATTATAATAAATATTATCTGACATTTCCAGGAAGCCATTCCACATAAATCATTAGACTCCAACTTTTTAATCATAGTCAATCCTAATAAGATCAAGTACATTCCTTTAAAGCAATTATAGACAAAATTCTCCAGCTAGGAAATATGAAAAATGGCCAGATGGGTTGCTCTTAGCACGTTAGCACATTTTCTAACCTGATAATCTTTCTTTCTGTTTTTAGAACATCACTTAATGAAGACAAGAGGTAGATTATAGACTGACTTCTATTTCTTTCATTTCTAACAATTAAATCCATATGCTAAAACACTTAGTATATGGTATGGAGTGTTCATCAAAGTGTTAATAGAAATGTTCATTTACTTTGTGACTTTGAAATTATATGGTCTCAATTTTCAGTTCCTTTATGGGCGCACAAGTTTGGTAAACATTAACTATTAGTTCCATTATTTGTAATATAATTTTAAAATATTTTTTTAAAATAATAAGCGTACCCTAGGCATTTTCTTGAAAAATATTAATAAATGCAAAAGCTCTAAAAATCCAAGTCCCAGTGAAGAGATGGTGAATAATAACCCAATACTTGGAGCCCTTTCAACATATGAATAACTCCAGAAAAACATTACCTAAAAAATCTTCATCTATATTTTAAACAAAGGGTAATAATTACTGGAAAGGACAGCATTTTGTGCCTAATTCTTAATAGAATACACAGAAGGAGGGGGGAAGCTGAGGAAAAGTGTACATTTTTAATTGCTTGGTGATACCAAAATTTTTCTTGACTATCCCACCTTATTATTATTCCTTTAGGTAAGAATTTTTCTTCCTTATTTTAAAATAGAGAAGAAACCCTTCAAAGTACACATACACACGCACACACACACACAGGGACTGTGCAAAAGAATATAATATGCAACTCTGTGTTGTTATCTATTGTATATTTTGACGCAAAGAGTTTGGGCTCAAAGACTTAAAATGCCCCTTTTCTTCCAACTGTATCCATTTTGTTTTGAATAAGACTAAACCCAGGTTCTTCAGGTTGGAATGGAGGAAAGTATGCAAGATTCTGCTCTTTGTCTTTCCTTCTCATTCCCAGGCTGCCAGAAAGTGCAGGTGTTAAGTGTTGTAACATCCCGCCAGCTTAATGAGAGGTGTATCTTCCCCACAAAAGCACCAGAAAGCCAGCCAAGCTGCCTCTTGAGGTAAGGAAAAGTCTTACCCACTCCAATGAGTTGGGCTTAACCAAGTGACACTTTTTGTTTCTCCCGCCACCATCCAAAACTCAAAGCAAAGTAAAAGCCCACACAGATGTAATCGTATGCAAATGCACTCAGAAGAAAATTGGCATCTTCACATGAGTTGTTTCCACATAAGTTTGGCTAGGACCGCCATGCTGTGTTAACTGTATAACTAAAGCTCTACCCAGAAAGCCTCAGATCCGAATACAAAGGCTACCAATGACTTTCCAAGTAATCAAAAGGACTGACCCATCTCTAGGTCAAGAGCTCATTCAGACCTGAGTGTTAAGTTGTAGTGGTAAGGAAAAAAAATCAGCACCTTTTTCAATGAGATAGATACCTGGCAAGTGCAAGGTTCTGAGTTTGATTCTTGGTAACAAAAAAATATGTTTTTAATGAGATATCACATCATACAAAGAAATGTAGAAAGTTCTTCATGGAAATATTCATAAAATTCCATGCATTCCATTTTCTTCTCTTTTTTTCCTCTACTACATTAGGTTCCCTGGAATTTCTCTCCCTGGTATTTAAAAACTGCTATGTAAGAATGATTATATGCCTGGGGAGACAGCTCATTAGTCTAAGCATTTGCCTGGCAAATGCAAGGATCCAGGTTCAATCCCTGGTACTTGGTACCACATACCATAAAGGCACTGTAGCCTTGGACACAGCTTGCTGGCCACTAAAACCAGGCGTGGTGATGCACACTTGTAATTACAGTGCTGGGGAGGCTGAGACAGGAGGATCACTATGAGTCCTAACTGTATGGTGAGGCTCAGTACCAAATAAATAAATAAATTTTAAAAACATTTTAAGAAAGAACTATTCCAAACAAAATTACAATTTAGAATAGGATCAAGAACATTTTCCTCTTGTCTTAGTTACTCTTCTCTCGTTTCTGGGACAAATGCCCAACACCCAAAATGAAGGAAGGAAAGGTTTATTTAGCTCACAGTTGCTGCACATTTCAGTCCATACTCAGCTGGCTCCAAGGCAGAGTGGCACATGGCAGAGAGCAGCAGTTCATGGCGGCCGCACACAGCAACAAGGAGCAATCGCTAAAGAAAGTCTCTGTCTCTCTGTTATAATCCATTCAGGCTCTCCACCCCAGGGTGGGATGTGGTACTCACACCCATAATCCCAGGAATACTGAGACCCATAATTCCAGCCTTGGATCACACATAATCCCAGTGGATCATGAGCTAATCACAAGCTCTAGAAGTCCTCACCCCATGACTACATGAGGCTTTGAGGGGACAACTAAACACACCATAACACCCCTCCATAAGTATTTGCGATTTTGAATTCTATTTCAAATTATGAACTGAAAACTTCTATTGACTCTTTTGTTACCCTGCTCTTTGTAGAAAAAATATAAAGCAAGAACTACATGTCAGATACAAAGTCAGCCTAAATTTGCTTATGTATAACTGAATAGCAAGACACATTCTATGAAATGCATTGTTAAACACTGAATAAACATTGTAATGTGCACATAACTAGGATGCCTATAATGTCCTTGGGTGTCATAACCTAATGCAGCTGTCATCTCACATGGGCCTGTCACTGGCTGAAAAGTCACTGTGCTGCACATGATTATTTTAGGCAATTCTCCATTGTCACAATAACATCAATGTTGAGACTGAGTGGCAACTGGTAGGAAGAATCCTTGCAGCCAACAACCTCTGGGAAGGCCAGGAACTCCTGTATTCTTTTAGGCAGAGCCACAGAAACTTGCAGGAATACCAGGGACACAGAAAGGTCCCCAGCTAGGGCACACAGATGGACAAACAGAACCAGCAGTGCTGAAAAGTCCAACGCAACTGTATCAATATGAGCCAACAGTTATTAAGTCAGGTGACCCAGCTTTGTGTTCAGGGACAAAGACACAAGGAATAGAAGCAGGCAGGTAAAGCTATGCTCCATTTTACTCCTTTCTTATTTCTCTCTCTCTTTTCTTTCTTTTCTGAACAGCTGGGGAAACTCCCAGCCACAGAAACTAATTCCATTCACCAAAACCAGAGAGCAAGATCAGCTTCAACAGCACAAACTCACCTGCGGTCTTGGCTAGAATACACATTTCTGGGATCCAACTTGTACCTACCACAGAACTGTATATGGTAGAGGAATTTCAGTATTTCTATTTTTTTCTGTCTGATTGGGTTTTCTCTTTCTATTTGAATGGATTCATGATTTTTGTCTCCTTTCTTTCATTGTTCTGCTTTGTTTTGTTCTGTTTTTCTTTCCGTGTGTTTGTATTTTTTCTCTACTTGTGGTTATTTTTTTCCTGGGTTTTTTCTCCTTTTTTTTCTTTTCTGTTCCTTTATTTATTCTTTTCATTTTACTGTTTAGATATCTAGATCTCTAACTTTTATTTTTGTTTTATTCTACTTATCCTCTTCATCTTTTTTTCAACTATCTTCCTGATTTTATGATACTTTCTTGTGAGCAAAACTTGTCTATTCTCTTTCCAGCTCACCTCAAAACTTCTTGGCTTTCTCTTCCAATTCTTCCCTTTCATATGCTACAATTGCTCAAAACTTGGATGATCATTTTATACCCTCCAACTTATTTCTACTACATTTAACCTCATTCATCTCTTCACCCTACACCCTGTTCCTCTTAAAACCTCCACGGAACAGGACAAAATCACTTTATTAAATTGAAAATCATTGATATAAGTTCCTGTTATAAATTGGATTGTGCTATAGAGTTTGCTTCTATGGTTAAAGATATCAGAGTAATAGTTACCACATTTTATCGGGATGTTCTCAGTCCATTGTTATCGTTGTACTACTTAAATCAGAATATCATACCTATTATAACCAATTTTTCTCCTCCATATGACAACACAGTGATTGTAAGGGATCATAACCATCACTATAGTCCAGTACCAAAAGAATAAGTACTGAGTCAAATAGAAAGCAACCTTGCATTCTTAATATATTGGGAAGGCAAGTTCTTTGAACACACATAAAGATTAAGAACCACCTACATCTAGAAATTATGCTGATGAACAGACAGATCTTATGAAAGCCTTGATACCAGAGATAAAACTATCTACCATAAGAAATCTACAATCATCAACACAAAAACAAAGCAAAGTAATAGCAAATGACAAGGTGGAGAAGCAGAATGCAAACCTAAATCCCTGGCCTTCCAAGGAGAAGTCAAGAGCACAAAAAGAGGAAACTGGGAGTCAGCCACTAGGACTCTCTGAAATGATAGAAGCAGAAGTGATAAAACAAATGGAAGAGGCCATAGAAAAAGTAATATCTCAGGTGCAAAAATAAATTTTGCTCCAAATGAAAGATGTTGAAGCAGGCACAGACTTTAAAAAATAGAAGTGGTCAGGAAAATTATGGGAATCATGGATGCCCAATATAGAAAAGAAATTGAATCAATGAAATAGATCCAAGCAGAAATCCAGGAAATTAAAATCTCCATTAAAAGCATACACAACAGATTGAAAGATGGTAAAGGTAGAATATGAGATCTAGAAGACAGAATTGCAATCAGTGACCAGGAAAGGACAGTTATCTTAAAAATATTGAGTCCAAAAGGAAGTTTATGACATTCACTACAATTTTATCCAAAGCCAACAGTACCCATTCAAGTAATTAAGATATATTTATTTTTATTTGTTTTATGAATGACATATTCACAATGCTAGTGCACAAACAAAATACTGAGCCTCACTTTATTGGAGTTTTTCTTAGGTGATCTTTCTATTTATTTCTGTTTATCCTGTCACTCTGCCCTAGCAACTTTGTAAGGTCAAGACTGAGAATAATTGCTAGATGTGAAATCAATTTCTTCTCTCCCGTTTAGCACTAATTTTGTAAAATGATTTCTGTAAGTGTCTAAAGCTAGCCTTAATTGAGGTCATTTCAAGTTGACATTAAATTTTACTTTATTGTACCAGTGGAAGAGAAACTTTGTGAAAGTTCCAACTAAGGTACTTATCGCTTTGCTGATATGATAATAATTGTGTGACAGAAATGATTCCGAGCCATAAAAAATAATCACTAATACCATTTTGTGTTTCTTCATCATAATAAAGTCTTCCTAATAATAAACAAATATTATTTCACATATTATTTTCACATCATAAGCAATTCTATACCCTTTTTTTTCTCATCTAAACATATCTCCACACCATTAAATATCCATCTAAAATATTCTGATTGAACAATACTCCATACTTCAAAATTTACCCTTCAGATAGATATTTAGATTATTCTCAATGCTTGTTATCATGAACAGTACACCAAAGAATATTACAATATACAAATCATTCTTTCTGCATTGGTGAAAAATTAATTGTACCATGTAATAGTTTACAACGTGTTATTTCATTTCAGTAGAATCCTAGAAGAAGAGCACATTATTTTATTATAATCAACACCTAGAAGAGGAATTATTGGGTAAAAACAATATGTACAGCACTGAGACGTTTAAAATAGGGTTTTGCTTTCAATACAAAAGCATTAATTTTTACTTTTACCATTTGAGCATTCTGAATCTTAAATTTATAGTTGAATAGCATTATAATGATCCACTTTTTAAAATTATGAATAAGCTAAGCATACACAAACAAACACATATATGCCAGCGTCTTGGTTACTTTTCTTGCTGAAAACAAATCCCAGATGCCCAGAATTAATGAAAGAAAGGTTTATTTAGCTCCCAGTTTGTGAGGTTTTAGTCCATACTTGGATGGGCTCTAAGATAGGATGGAATGTAACAGGGTAGCAGCTCAGGCTAGCAGAAAACAGCCAAGGCAAAAAGGCAGGTGCAGGAAGAGCAGGCCTCTCTCCCTCCCTTAGACTGTAGAAGGCTGCCTGCCCCAGGGTGGGTGCAGCACTCACACCCACAATCCCAACATTGCACCGTGGGTTAGACAAAATCTAGAAGCCGACTGCATGAGGTTTTAGGAAGACACCAGCACACGAGCTATAACAGCCAGCCCTTCACATTTCCTTGATTCCTCTCGTGGTTTGTCCATTTTCTCTCGTTTGTGTTTTCAGTGTGCGCTGCTTTCTACCAACCTGTGAGCTTTGTTTGTTTCAAAAGTGAGTACTTCTTTATTAATTGAAATTGTTTCCTTTTTTGTCTCCTTATTTTTATAGTTCTGTTATTTGTATTTTTATATTTGTTAGTGGTAATATATGTATATTGCTTATTATTTTTATTATTTATTTTTCATGTCTTATAGGGCCATTCTTTATTCAGCCTAATAAATATTCACCTATATTTTGTCTAGTTTTTCTCTATGGTCTTGATGACATAAGTCATTTGTTTATTTACTTCATATATAATTATGTAAGCTATCAGTGGTAAATGCCGCAAGATGGTTTCCACGGCCTCTGTCTCCAGAGAAGAGCCTGGTGCTAAATGATAATTTGGCTGTAAACTTTCAGGGGAAGCAGCTAAGTCACACTGAAAATCTGATATAGAGAAATTGTGAGATAGAAAAAGGTTGTTATTTAAGCTTCTGTATTGATGGTAATTTGTATGCACCAAACAAAGCTAATATAGATTTTACAGATTTTATATTCCATACAGGTATACCCCAGTGCTAAAATCTAAAAATACAGATTTATCTGAGCACTAGCTGAGGCTGAAAGAATTTTGAAGAACACAACAGAGAAAACTGCAATTGCTGGAAACAGGCTCTGAGTAAAAACACGTGGGCTAGGGGAAGGCTGCCACTAATATCCACAAGGAAGAAAATAACAAGACGTTGGCATTGGTAGGAAGGCAGATTCTCCCTGTGCAATGGCTGAAAGTTGAACAAAATTGGTCTCCTGAAGTTTTGTGGAAAGCACCACTTTTGTATAATAAGCGTGACTTCTAAACATGTACTGGAAGTGCTGCTGGATTTCTTCTTGCTGATTATAGTGAGAGGTAGGACTAGAGAGATAAACTCGCAAAGAACTGATGTGCAACAAGAAACCAGGACTTCATGATCTTTAAAAGTATCAGTCTTATCAGATGGACAAAAGATGACAATTTTTAAAGATCATTGTTTAGAGAAAAATGTGAGAGAGTGGCTGTAAACTTTTTTGCTAAAGATTTAGTAAAATCAGCAGCTCTAAGTATCCAGGTGCAGTAGGGCACAGCTGTAATTCTAAGTACTTGGAAGGCTGAGGTGGAGGATTATCAATATGAGACCAATGGAAAACTTAGAAAGAATTTCTCTCAAAATTAAAAATATATATTTAAATTAAGATGAAACACGTTTAAAGATAAACCAACACTCCCTGGGTCTGGTACCAAACCAAAAAAAAATTTTTTTTTCTTTTGTTTAATCATGCAAAATTTCTCCTTTTAAAACCTTAAATGTGTCTCTCAGTCACCATGGGGCTTCAGCCATCCCAATGGGAGCTCAAATTAGAGACCAGGTTATCAGGAAAACATCTCTGTGCGTTGCTTTTGCTGAATGCAGTGAACACCACTAAACTCCACAGGACCACAGGTTCTTGAGAAAATTATTTCATCAGACACATTGCCATCTTGCGCTGAAAGAGACATGCTAAAGTGAAAAGTTTGTTAAAATTATAAAATTCTACTTGCAGGAAACAGACGGATAACTGTTTTCATCTGAAAACACATCATCTTTAAAGGATAAGGAAAGATGACCCATAGGAACTCATACGATAGAATCAGGACGCCTAATGGCAGAGTTCAGAGTCACAACTCTTCTCCCATTGCCTTCCCAACATTCACCCATCTGAACTTTAGAACTTCCATGGATCACTGACTCCCATGTCCTGTTCCTCCCTTTAGAGCAGGATTTATTTATAGCTTTCAGCCTAATTCTGACCCACTCATGCATGTCAGTATATTTGATGGACGGATGATTTGACTCTGTAGTGTCACACAGGTAGAAAGGAACTGTGCCTTAGAAGCTATAATTAATAAATTCATATGGGAGTCTCAGGCTTACTTGAATTTCAAGTATGTTCTGAGTTCTTGCTTTTTCACCCTAAACTAATACTAAAATAAGACTTCTGAGACCCTTGGGTGAACATGGATGTACTTTCCATGTAGAAGAAATATCAGTCATAGGCAGCTACAGGGCAGACTGTAATAGCTAGACTTTAAAGTAGCCCTTTCACCATAATATTTACCTCTGGCACTCATGACCTAGTATCATCCTCTGTCCTTGAATGAGAGTAGGAACAACAACTTTCTTCTAGCCAAAAAATACCACTTGATGAGGATTACATCATACAAGACTCTACTGGAAAGCTCACCTTGGTGAGCTTCTATTGCATTACTGGCTTTGATGAAGCAAGCTATCTGAAATTCTATGGTTGCAAAGAAGTAAATTCTGCCAAACATTTCATGAAGTTAGGAAATAGATTCTGCCCTATTGGAGCCTCTGGATAAGAATCCAGACAACTTGATTTTTATCAACATAAGTAACTTAGCCACATCAGACCCCAACTCCTGATCCACAGAACAAGTGATGTTAGCATAGTCCACTAAGAATGTGCTAATTACATACCACAGAATGCATCACCCATAGCGTACTTTGACATAAAACATACAAGGTGTGTTTGAAATACACAGCCTATTAATGTTTTCCTGCATTAAAGTAAAAGATATATTGCTATCAGTTCCCTTCATAACACTGTCTCTTGTTTTAAACATACCTTTGCCAACCCATCATTTTTCCACTTCCTGAAGTTCTCCATATTGTCTTTAGTTGTATTGTCAGGACTACCTCAGTCTTACCTTTCATGGTCATTTCAACTTTTGGGAAAATCCAGATGTTGAGCAAAGCCAGATCCAGTACATAAGTTGGCTGAGGGCACACCATGATATTTTCAGGAGCCTGCCGTTCCATTGTATGGTGCTCAGCACCCGCACTCAGAGTATCATGCCCCAAAAAGATATGAAGGAAGCATCCATAATTGTTTCAGAATGTGGCAAGAACAATGGGATAAATGTATTTAAAGCAAAGAGGATTTGCATTGAAAAAGATTAGGAGCAAGGTGTTTATTCCCTTAACAAGTGTTTTAAATTTAAACGCTCACCATATATTTGATTTCACCTTGTAAAATGAGACTCCAAAATAATTTCAGTTCTGTAACTTCTGCAAGATGCTTCTCACTTCATTGGAGGTGAGAAAAATATTTTCAGACAGTAAGACTGTTATGGCAGAATCAACAAGAAAACACTCCCAGAAAACAAGAATTGGAACAAACAAGATTTATTTCCACTGGAAAACAACAATCTGATATGGAGTCAGATGATGTCAACCCTCAGAGAACTTTGCACTGGTGTTTTGCACATTTCCAGGAAACCATGGTGCCCACATTTCTCATTTTGAAATTTTACAAAAATGTCACAAGGTTTACATTTCCCAGGAGTTTGTTAGTCAAACAAAATACAGCCAGATTTTAGCTTACCTGCAATTTGTTTTAACTGTTTTCACCTTGAGTTAGCAACTTACTTCTCTTTAGTGAGTTTTATGGTTAACATGAAGGGAGGGCTGAGGAATAAGTTCATTTAGGACTTTCAGTGTGGGTGCCTGAAAAAAGTGGAGTCACTTTAGCCCTATCAAGATGACTTCTTTAATGTATTTAGTACAAGATCTACAGGGTCTCACTACACAGATAAGACTCATAATGGTCCTCCTGTTTTCAGCCTTTTGAGTGCTTAGATTACAGCACAATACCACATCCAGTCTCAGTCACAAGTTCAGCTTGTCTTGAGGGTGGAGCAGGTATGGCATTCTGGGAATCAGACCCTGGCCCCTGCGTGTGCCTCAAACAAGTGCTTTAATCTTCTGAGCTATCTGGTAAGCCCTCAAGATGAATTCTGAGGTCTCAGTTATTTGCTTCCTTATTTAGGGTTGTCCCTAATACCTAAACTCTTATGGTAGTTAAACAAGCAAAACATAATTTTTGGGAATGCAGTGCTGTCAGACAGACACAGGAAAATATCAATGAGATATAAACAAGACACTTATAAATACTCAAAGCCTGTTCAAAAGCCACACTGCATAAAGATATAATTCTAGAGATATCAAATCTTCTCTGACTCTAAGAAAATACAAGAACCCTTTTGCTCATACTAGGAAAGGCAGGCCACACTGGGAAGCTAATGGTGGTCTTGGAAAGTGTGCTATGTCATGGTAGACAAGTGCTGGGAGGTTAGTGGGGACAAAGGATTAAAGATCTGAGGGGAGTAAAGGCAAGATCATGAAGCCATAGAAAACTAAGTGTGGTTACATGAGACATGGCCTTTCTCCTAAAGAATCATAGCAAGGTAGACAGTGGAAAATTGGATCCAAATAGTACAGTGTCGTAAATGCCCAATAGGAAAGCAAAGATCACAAGTTCAAGACCAGGCAGGGAACTTAATAGGATCCTGCACCAAAATAAAAACTAAAAGCCTTGAGAAATAGCTCAGGGAAATAGCACCTCAGGGAAACTACAATAAAAGGAGAAAAAAGGAGAGGGAAAGAAGGAGATGAATAGGGGCAAAAGGAAGGAAGGGGTGAGGAGGCCGAGGAGGGACAGAGGAGAGGACACTGGAGAAGAGAGATGCAATGCCAGAAATAGCATTTTTTTATGTGAAAAAGTCATTGGCATTTATGGATAGGTTATTGAGAAACATTTTATACAGTATCATACACACACATACCGGCAAGAGAAAGAGACAGAAGTGAAACTACTGGTTGAAAGGCAGATGAAAGTTATCTCTGGCAATTAAAATGCATTAATTGTTTTCTTTTGTTTTTTTTTTTGTTTTGTTTTTTTTTTTTTTTGTCTTTTTGAGTCAGGGTCTCACTATGCAGTTCAGGCTGGCCTTAAGCTCACTTTGTAGCTCAGGCTGGTCTTGAACTCACAACAATCCTCCTGCCTCAGCCTCCCAAGTGCTGGGATTACAGGCCTGCGCCACCACGCCCGGCTTAATTGTTTTCTTTAGTTTACTGTATTTATATCTTATTTCACTAAATTGGAAAAACACTATGTATAGTAAAGTTACAGGCATGTGAAAATACTGAGCAAATGGGAAACTGCTATTCACGTGTGCATTATTATTAATCATCATTCTAATTTTCCTCCCTCCAGATGCTTCTGTGATTTCAACATAAATCATATCCATGGTAGGTAGCTTGTATGACCTTTAGAGTAGTACAGAACTAGGGATCAAATCTTAGGCATTCCCACTTGGTAGTTATACAACCTTGAGTAAAATAATTAACCTTGGTATGTCTTAGTTAGACTTAGAAAGGTAAAATGCATGCAGTGATATCTACATCAAAGCATTGTTCCAAATATTAAATAAACTGACAAAAGTAGGGTACTTGCCATTAGTGAAAATAATGATTCAATACAAATTAGTCACATATATTAGCATATGCCTATATGTTCACTGAACATTTACTGAATTCTACTCAGTGTCAAGGAAGAACTTTTTTGCTTTGAGGAAACAATAGAACTACAAATAAAATTTTGGAGATAAATCTGTGTAGAATACCCCTAGTGTCTCCTATAAAGAATATAATACAAAAACTGTACAATGAGTGACTCTGACAGGTATAATGATAAAGTATGTGAATAATTTTATGAGAGCAGAACAAAGCTATGCACCTATACCTAGCAGCATGGGGTTTTCAAAGTGGAGCTGACACTTCAGTCTTGAAGAATGGGTGGGTGTTCACAAGCTAGAGAGAGAAACAGTACATAAAGAAGAAAGAACATCCTTAGAACCAGAGGTGTGAAAGTCTTCTATTTCATGGAACTAAAAGTGATTTTTGTGAGGTTAGAGGATGTGAATGATGCCTGATTCTCCAAGCATCAGCATCTCCCTGCTTTCTAGAAAGTACATGAGATTCCAAAATGCACCTGGATAGCTCAACTGTGATTCAGTTAATTTGGAGAACAGTGCTCTGCACGGAAGTGTCCTTCCACAATTAAATCCATACGTTAAGCCTTTCAATCTTAGATCAGATGCATTAAAATTCATTTCACAGAAAAAAGTTAAGAGGAATAATTTCATTTTGGAGCAGAGCAAATGTGATTGTTTGCATTGTAACTACATAATATTTCTAAAATTACAATGTCAAATTATGTTATTAATATTGATTTGTGATGTCATTCATGGTTACTTTTCTGGTTGTTAGTGTAACATGCAAAGTACATATAAAATGTTTTAAATCAACATTTATTTTTCCTTTAAAAATAAAACACATTTTTTGACCCTCTTGTGTGGGCATAGAAATATTTATGCTTTTAACACATTGGTCTTAAAGAGAGGAAAGTTTTGAGTGTAAAGAAGATATTAAATGAATGAATTTTGTAAGTGAAGGAAGGATCACTGTTCTACTAAAGAAACTAAACCAGAAGACCAAGGATAAATCACCATATCAGTTGTCATCATGCAATCAAGTGTGATATACTAGAGCCATTCAAAGGGTTAAGGGGAAAAGCAGAGACAACGGGTGTCCTGCATTTGAAGTAACCCAAGCAATTAGGATTCAGCAGTGTTTAGCAGACAGCCCAAATGGTTTCATGCGGACTCAGGCAACTATATTGAATGCCTTCATGTACTTGGTATTAGCATCAAGGTGAAGCTCTACAGAAAAGGATTTTTAAGAGAATCATTAGAGACTCACTTTCTGTGACAAGCCATTAGAATCCCACAGAGCATAGGAATTCTCAACAACTGAGGTGCATTCTTTGGCCTTCAAAGAATGCAAAAAGCTTCAAAGAAACATGTTCTCAGAGTGAAGGTGAATACACTGACTGACATAAATGACATTAGGAAAGTCATAGAGTTTGAGGTGAAAAAGATTCTTAGAAACCATCTAGCCCAAATCTTGCAATCTTTTTTTAACGGCATCAGAATGTTGAGTTTGCTTGTTCCACCTTTCAGTCTTACCTCTTACTCTTCCTAGTGTCTTCTGCTATAGCTTTTGAATATGTGTTTCTTCCCTCTGAAATGGCCTTCCTTCTAATATTCACATCCGAGTGTTTCAGTTATTTTCCGAGTCCTTTGTCTGACCTTGAACCTTCAAATGCATGGTGCATTGCCTCCCTGAGACAGGCTGTCTCAGAGCCTCTATGACTCTCTTCTGGCACTTGTCGCAGTGTATGTATGGAAAGTATCTGGCTCACCTTCTGGGGCGTCAGCTTCATGTACGTAGCAGCCATATCTCCTGGGCTTAGCATGAATCCCCTAGTACATGGCACATAATCAGCCTTTATAAATTAGGAGATACAAACTTTACATCCATGACAACAAAAAAAATTGCTTGGGTGCTTTTCTTGTCACAATGCATTACACTGTTCCTAGAATACCTTCCCTAATTCCCACTGGCTAATTACCATCCATTCTTCATTATGAATCTACAAATATTTTAGAACTATTTTTTATCTCCAAGCTAAACTACTGGAAGTCATTCCTCCACGTCATTTTTTTAATAACTCTCTATTAACACAGACACTTTTTTATAATTTTATTTTATTTTGAAGAGTAAAAACAACAGAAACACTGACGCTTTTTAAACAGCTAATGTTCATTAAATATCATTGACAATGGCAATATATGTGATGCATATATTATGTTAATAATATGTAAGGTGGCCAAGATGTTCCTCCTGAAAAGTCAAACTAATACTCACTTGATTCTGATCATTCTGGACTAATTAGCTGCTTTCCGATAGGTCTGCAGCTTTGGGGGGTCCTGTTATACAAGGTCTGTGTTCACCAAGAGTCATGTGTTGCTCCCATCCCTTTTTATGCCAGGGATGTTATTATAATTACGTGATCTAATAAATCATATAAAACTCACCAATATGAATATGCAGAAGAACTGTTTCTATAAAAATTAAATACTTTGAATTAAACTTGCTAAAAATGAGCCAATCACTGAGGAAGGTAGAAACTTGTGAAGAAAATTGGAAAAATTTTAAATCTCCAAACCTATAGTCATATTGCTTCACAAATATGTAAGTTCACTCTTCACATTACAGGAAATCAAACTGGTAGATAAGGTATTTGGGCATGACTTATATAAGAATAGTGACTGGAAAACTCTTAGCAATATCTTTTTAATGTGTTTGGTACAGGGTCTCACTACAAAGTTTGGACTCATAGTGATCCTCCTGTTTTCAGCCTCCCCAGTGCTATGATTGTAGCCTTGGTTCTGGACTTGGGGGCAGGCTCAGCATGCCCTGGGATGTGGCTGGTATGGCATACTCTCAGAAATCTTTATTAAAAATTTTGATTAGTATAGTGTAAGTAATACTTGTGTCCATTGATGGATGCATGGATTAACATAATATATACATCACATATATTGCCATTGTCAATGACATTAAACATTCATACACAGAGCTATGTCTCATTTAAACCTCTAAGAGCAAGTCTTGCAAGTAGATACAGGAATGACTGTGAATTTGGATGCAGTCTACATAAAGCAGAGAGCTTGTGTTGTGTTCCAGAAATAGGAGTCTTCCATCTAGGCAGCTCAGACAACAGCGTGTCTTCTTTCTGAATAGTTTCCCCTCATCTCTCTGAACTTCAGTTCCCTCATCTGTAAACAATCTTGGGGGTAACATTTCACTTTTCAGAATCTACACTTTTCTTTTTGTATTTTAGTACAGGGTCTGCAGGGTCTTGCTACATAGATCAGACTCATGATCCACCTGCATTCAGCCTCCCAAAAGCTGGGATTACAGACAAGCACCACCATGCCCAGTTTCAACCACCTTCTCAGCACTCCTTGGGGGACAGAACTCGCACAGCAGGCCAGGAATTGAATCCAGCTGCTGGCTAAGCAGGTGCCTTAATCTGCTGAGCTATTTGGCTGGCCCAAAAATCTACACATTCACAGAACACAGTACTTGAGAGTCTCAAGATTCCCAGAGCTGCAGACAGGAGCATTTTCAAGAGGGAACCAAATGAACTACCTCAGCCCTCCATTATCCCAGTGGAAACGGCCCAAAATAATAACCCCCATGGTCTGACTACATCCAATAGGATGTTTCCTGCTCACATTGGTGTTTGCTAATCACATGGCCAACCTGTCATACAAAGTGATGAATTTTGAAAACAACCTTCAGGGGAAAGGGCCAAAACTCCTCGCTTCCCAGCCAAAGAAATCAGAAGAAATGATTTTCTCTCAACTCCCACAGTCCTAGTGAGAAGAAATTGTTTCAAGCACTGGAAAGAAGTATCTGCATTTCTGCATTGGCTTCATTGTTTAGCAAAAGAGCTCCTAAAACTCTAGGGACTTCTGAAGTCTGTTTCACTTGCTTCATCCACCGAGTTTTCATGTTGGAATGTTTTTCAAGAGATATTTATGACCATCATCTTCCTTTGTGGAAGATGGCTCTGCTACTCTATGCTCACAGAATGCAGATATAGATCTTCATCACACTGCTGTTTATTTGTAAAAGTCTTTCACACATTTACCTTCGCTACCCAGGAGCCTCTTGAGGGCAGAAACTCTGTCTATGTCATTCTTTATTACATCATCATGACAAGTACAGTGCCTGACACACACCCCTTTATTCTACGGATTGCAGATTTTCCTGGGACAGGAATATTTCAGATGGATTTGTTGGCCAAATGAAACACTAAAGAGATGGATAGGCCCTCAGCACACTCTCCCTCTCATCTTGATGTTGGGCAGAAGTCCTCAGGTCAGTTCATTATGAAGATGTTTATTGATGATTTTTTGTCATGGGAAACTTTTCTATAAATTTATAGGAGGTTGGAAAACCTCAGAAGCTACATGTCTCAACTTAAATTGCTGAGAAAATGGACATTTGCAATATGGAGTGACCTAGGTTCTAGTTCATTTGAGGATCTACTTTAAACTTTGTAGTCTGACTGCTTCTGCATCTTACATCTTTTTATAACCTTCTGTATATGTTCTAATGTATCAAATGTTGGAATTCCCTGTAATTCAATCAACCCAATTATGGTCTCAAATCAGAAACTGAACTTGGCATCCAATTTAGCCACACTGGGACTTAGTACGATAATTTGTACAATAAATGGATTAGCCAGTATATTGCTAAAGTGTGTTTTAGGTAATCTAATATGTAATGAGGGGCCCAGGGAGATAGCTCACTAGAATAAGTGCTTTCCTGACATGTGCAGGGAACTGAGTTCAATCCCCAATACCACAAAAAATGTGATGAAAGTCTAACGTAAGTCCACCCATGATCATATGAGTACAAATTATCCAACTGTTCTGGGTTACTCTTCCTTCTGTACTTGTTCCTCAATGTATCATCTCTTCAGGGCAAAGTGCTGCATGTGCTGTGTTATTATTAGAGCTTATTTACAATGTGATTTCCTATTCCTTCAGAAAGCCCTTCCTATGCAGGTTTATCCAATCAGATTGAGGTTTCATAAATGAAGTCTTTCACAGTGCAAGCAGTGTCAGTTGGGCATATTCAGCTCTTAAGGCTGTTTCCTGAAATCTGTTGACCTGTGTTGTCATCCAATTCAAATATTACCCTGGTGACCTCAGATTTCCCACTTCTTGCCAATAAGATTTTCTTCTGCACTGTGTGTTCTGTGGTTTGCTCCTGTTTAAGTCAGGGGCATGTCTTCTGTGCATTCTTTTGAGATTTGCTGGTCATTTTTCTCTGAATAAGAAGCATCCAAGTGGTGCAGTGAAAGTACATCTAATCTGCCGGAGCCACATCGCAGACCTCAGCTGTAACGAGCAAGAAACAACATCCCAGGAGGCTCATTTTTTACTTCTATGGTGAAGTTACCTCTTCTGAGGTACAAAATTCACCTATTCAATTTCAGTTCCTAATAACTGAAAAAGAAACATCTACCCCAGACAATCACTGCTGAACCCATTGCACACTGACCCCAAGGACACACAAAAGTAAGTCTATTTTCAGTTATAGGCCCATATTCTCATCTCCTTTCCTATGCACGCATGCACACATGCACGCATGCACACACACTTGCATATTCACTCTCTGTAGAAAAATTATTCTGAATTTTTTTATATTTTCCCTTTTAAAAGTGGATAGATTGCTTTTCAATTGTTTAAATGAAAAACTGAGATGAATTTTTTTATAAACTAGACATTTCTGCAATATATACTCTTCACAGTGTGAGTTACTTTGAAATATTAGAGATACTCTTAGCAGGGAAATGGGGTTACTAGCTGAGTTCTGGAGCTAAAGATGGTACAATATTATATATGAGACCCAAAAGTCCTATTGCAAGCCTCAAGCCAAGAGCAGCCAGTGTTCTGAAATGAGGAATCTCATACTGACATCACTTAATCTGGGATTAGAAACTACAACTTGCCTCCACCATCCTTACTGGCCAGTCATTGAAAATCTGGTTTCTGAAATTTCAAAGCATAAATGATCCACCCGCATGTCACACTCGGGAAGCCAAATCCTCAGACCAGGTGAGTCTGTAAGTTCAGTGATGATTTCATAAGGAAAAATGATTCACTGAACACAAAACCTTTTTGTTCCTTTGAAATAAACTCATAGTAGGGTATCTTTTGTATATTTCTCTTATCTTGTGTTCTATCTCTTCCCATCTTCCTTTGATTGTAATTATTAGAACAATGTTTGGGAGATAAATCAGGAGCACCAATGGTGTTATCATCAAAACCCATGATGAAAACATTAAAGACTGGTACATATGTACAGTCCTAGAACCTCAAAGTAAGGAAAACCTCACTGTGAATATTTTAATCACAATTTTCCTAGCTCTAGCTCCAAAATGGAGAAGCCTTAACCAGAACTCATTCTTGGAAGCAGAGCCCAGACTGGAATCCAATTCTCCTCACATCTACAAAGAAATATTTGTTCAATTATTATTGCTATTATTGAAAAGCATGGTGTACATTGACATTTTCATTTTCACTAAATCCGTGTCATACCATCATTCTTGGGATATGGTCTCAATAAGCATGCCTAACCTACTATAAAAATAGAGGATACTGAAACTACTAGAATAAGAAAATTACTTTCCTGGCCACTCTCCCTCCCTCTCCCTGTCTCCATCTCTCTCTCTCTCTCTCTCTTTCCCTCTCTCTCTCTCTCTCTCTCTCTCTCTCTCTCTCTCTCTCTCTCTCTCTCTCTCTCTCTCTCTCTTTCCTTCTCTCTCTCCCTCTCTCTCTCTCTCCCTCTATCCCCTCCTTCCCTCTCTCTCTCCGTCTCTCCCTCTCCTCTCCCTCTCTCTCTCCATTTCTTCTTCCCCCTCTCCATTTCTCCCTTTCCCTCTATCCCTCCTCACACACAGAAATACATCAACAAAGTTACAGTGAAGTTTGTCTTAAGAATATCACTGATAGCTTATTAAATTTAGCTGTCTTTTCCTAATTTCATGTTCCCTGTCAACAAAATGTGATGAATAACATAACGTGTTCAGCTTTGTTATGCCTGCTTTTATTTTCTTTCTTTCTAAGTGCGGTCAGTGTACAAACATTGATCTTCTCATATAGTGCTAAACTGTGTTTTATTTTTGTTCCTTTTTATGAAAACAATTAGTTGCAGCTCAGAAGATATAATTTTACCAGCACATCATGGAAACTTCTGTTTCCTGTCTGCTTTAATGAAGTCAGGCATCATGGGAAGCTGAAACACCAGGGGAATGAACATGTTGTAAAATATAATTGCTTTCAAAAAGAAAGACCTTCCCCTGTGAATCCATTTTGGATTGAATGCTGTAGAATTTTCTTTTTTCCTTTCTTTACTTATTGTCTGGCCCGTTCTTTAAGCCTCTTTATAAAATACCCTAAACTTAGGCACAAGGTTTCCTTGTGTTCATGAACATTAATGTGTAAGGTGAACTAAGATGAAGAATTAATCTTTAACATTTTGCCTCCTATCATAAAAGATAAAAGCTTCTTTGCCATAAAAATTGCAAAGCAGTGTTTCCATGATGACAATTGTTCATTTTAGCTTTACAGTGGCCCCTCCCACCAAAGGCGGTGCCTTCCATACCCGACCACCCACCTCCACATACTGATCAAGGCTTCCGTTTCTCTTCTGTCCCTATGCACCCGCTTCAATGGCCCTCTTTGGATGTGTCATTCTTACTCTTGCCAGGATGCTTTATCTGCAATGCTCTTCTACCTGGTATCTGCATGAGTGATTTATTTTTCTTCCTGGGAGATTCCTCCAGAAGAAGCGGAAGAGGAGGAGTCAAAACTGGGATGGTAGGAGCTGGGGAGATGGCTCAGTGGAATAAGCACTTCCCTGGCAAGTTCAAGGGCCTGAGTTTAATTCCCCATTCCACCAAAAAAAAAATAAAAAAATTGGGATGGTGGAGAGCACATAACTCCCTCATGTACATACACACACACACACACACACACACACACACACTCAGTGAACTGCTAGAAAATAGAAAACCCCTTTGTCTTAGAGGCAAAGGAAAGGAAATGGTGTATCTGAGATACAGAAGGAAGTAAATTTATGAGGAAAAGAAAGCATCACTTACTCTATATACCTACTGTATGTGATAACTATACACCTTATTGTATGTAATTATTGTATATATTAAAAAATACATCCAATTTCTATTCATCAGTGACCCAGGAAAAATTCAAAGCCATCAAAGTAGAGAAGAAAACAAGAGCCAGGCGTGGTAGTGTATGCCTAAAATCCTAACACTCTCCAGGCTGAGGCAGGAGGATTGCCATGACTTTGGGGCCAGCCTGGGCTACAAAGTGAGTTCCAGGCCAGTCTGAACTACATAGTGAGACCTTGTCCAAAAAAGATTTTAAAAGGGAAGGAGGGGAAGGAAGGAAGAGAGAGAGAGAGAGAGAGAGAGAGAGAGAGAGAGAGAGAGAGAGAGAGAGAGAGAGAGAGAGAGAGAGAGAGAGAGAAAGAAAGAAATGAAACTAGCAGTGAGCTCTCGGAACAGTCTCTCAGTGAATCTTTCTGCCTACATGGCTGTGTGGGCACCCTTCCACATGAGACTCACTATAATTATGATTGTCCTATAATTTCTAAGGGCCAGATATAACAAATATCTATCTGCAGCAATGCAGGCTAGGATAGAAGGTATTCATAGGAAAAAGAAGATAAACCAAATATGGCAAAGAAGCTTTTATCTTTAAGAAGACACAGCAAGGGGCCAGGAAGATGGCTCAGTGGAATAAGAGCTTCCCTGGCAAGCACAAGGGGCTGAGTTCAATCCCCGGTTCCACCAAAAAAAAAAAAAAAAAGGAAGACACAGCTAACCCTCAGTCAGCACCACTAAAGTGGCAGATTTATAGGGACCTCCACATAAAAAGCAATAGATAATTATACTCTAATGGATATAACTTAATCATAACATAATTAGCAGCAGGAAAATAAAAAGTATTTCACACAAGCATTAAAATCTGCCAACTTAAACAAGTCTTGCTCACTGGCACATGCCAGAAGCAGGCATTTAATCATAAAACAGTCTTGATTTCTGGCCCCTCTAGGAAGCCACAAGAACAGCTTCTTAATTTTTATCAATGACACAGAGGTATACACTGGACAAATTTGGCTGCAAACTCACTGAAAAATCATATATTTATAATAAATTTAGAGTCTGATGGATAATGTAGATTATTTTGGACAAATGTGATTACCTTTGCTGAGATTATAAATGGAGGAAGAAAAAAATCAAACATTGCTATGTTCTGTTACTGAAATCTCAAGGGAACTTCTTTTCCTTACTGAAGTGCTGAAAATGTTTCATCTACCCCATAAATCTAAGTCATTGGGCTTGGTTTAGGGAGACACCAATCCAAAATAAATACAAATGAACAATTTCTCCTCTCTGGTTGTGTCTGGATAGTACTAAATTTATTATCAGCTTCAAGAATAATCAGTCAACTATATGAATGAGTCAATCTGCATTTAGTCCTGCAGACATAAGAAATGGAGGTGGAGCAAATCTTCATACTTTTCCACTAGCATTGCTAGGTCAAAAATTTCCATATTGTTCCTATTAATATCAAAGGTCTAAAGAAAAACATCAGAGTTCGTCCCAGAATGAAATGTTTAATTCTTTACACTCACTAACGTCTTTTCTATGCAGAATAATGTAAACCATTTACCACTTAGGTCAGCCACTTAGTTTAAGCCAGTACCATTTACTCCAGCAAATTGTTAATGTCTTTAAAGGACAATAGTAGATACTTCTGAATATAGGTGACCTACTAGCTCTGCCACACGTTCTTTTTTGGGTTGGCTTGTTTTGTCAATAGCTGATTTAAATAATTTAATAAATAGTAAACTTTAGCTCATAAGCCACATAAAAATAGACTACTAGCCAGTGTTTGTTAATCTCTGACTTAGGTCAACATCAAAATATAATAGATTATATAGTCCAAATAAAGAGTGCAATAAATAAACTTTTAAGACACTTTGAATCTTTTAAGAATATTTTAATTGGCAATTGTTGCAGGAATAATTTTTAAAAATATATTACACAAATGACCTTTCAATCTTGCTTTATTTGTTGAAGCAGCACTAGCTGATGTAGGTAATAAATTCCAAGTTCTGAAGTGGATGCACACAGGATAAATTTACTTCTCACCACAGAATATAGACAGAGATTGTCCTCCACGTAGTTCTACAAGCTGACAAAAGATTGACCAGCATTAACACAACGATCCCAGCAGCACCACTGCTGAGTGTATTCAGCTGTGGACAATGATAATCACATGCACCTGAAATTGGCATGCAACATTTCTATCACATTTAATTGATTAGAATGTCATACAGACACAAATACTTGCCAGAATAAGTAAAAATGTTGACATAGGCTATATATCTACTTTCCAGTAAGAATGCTGCACTATGAAAGATGAACACAAACCTGAGAAAAGTTAGAGTTATCTGGCATTCTAAAGAATCTTAAGGATCCCTTCCATTCAACAAATCAGAGTAAAGCACTTGTAATTGCTTCCAGCATCACAAAAATCATACTGAGAGTAATGTTTGCTAAATTCCTAGAGTTGTAGTTCATCAAAGTTGGCTTCCACTGAAGCATGAACAACATTCCTGACAGCAGACTTGCATAAGGAGAAATGACTTCTTGGAAATTCAGGTGGAGTTTTCACCATCAAGGCATGAATGGAGACTGGAGAATGGAAATAGGATGCAATGTAAGGAAAGTTCTTCCCCAGAAAAAAAAAAAAAAAAAAAGTGAATAAATATGGGGAATATGAGGTAAAAGGCCACAAAAAGTTAAGGAGGAACAAATCAGGGGTTAAATGCTTCTTCCATTTTTATCTGGTGTTGAAGACCCTGGATTTTGGCCTAGACAAGGAAGACTGCCACCCTGAGAGTTACTTGAGAGTTGTTGGGTTTTTTTGTTTGTTTGTTTTAAAAAAAAAAAAAAATGTGTGCTATGAAAGACAGAAACAGAAACAAAGGTAGGGAGGTCTTCATTCTATTATCCAGCACTTTATGACTTGCACTAGATCCAGTGGTTTACAAATATCCTGATGAGTGATAAAGGGTCAACAGAATTATGTGTATGAGAAGAACAAGGAAGGTACAAAAATTTATAAAATGTTTTGATCCACGGCACACATCAGACTGTGCCTTAAGAAGTCCTCATTACGCAGCCATGGCCACAGAAGGTACAGAAGCTACTGCGATGACCAGAGACCCCTCTCCCATCCATAACTTTGAGTTCTACCTAGTCCTAGAATCCAATTAGACAAAGACGAAGAAAAAGGGCGGGTAAAGGAAAAATATCAGAAGGCCAGTATACTGACTTATTCTCAGAGGGAGAGGGGAGGCTAAGCACTAAAATAAGGACTAAAATATAACGTTTAAATTTGACCACAAATTCAACTCATTTGTACTACCTATACAGCATACCATAAAATGCATTGTCTGCTTTTGGCGTCTTGGAGGAACATGGCAGCAAAATGGAATCGAGGTATTAAAGACTAAAAATGTTTACCACCCAGGGTGGGAAAGTGCAAATTTATACAGGCATAATGTTTATTTTTGTTAAATTGTCTTGTTCCCCCTCAAGCTGAAGGCTTGTGTCACAACACTTTTACCTCCTAGGGGAAAATGTGTTTTAAATGCAATCTTAAGATCTAAGGTATGGAAGAATTCTTTTCAGTTATACTAGATTAGTATAGTTGTTACAGACACAAGCTTCGGAGTCAGAAAAGCTCTGTGTAACTCACACCAGCCACACCACCTTGAATCTCTTGTTCCATGTTAGGTCTCCATTTCCACCTTTAGAAATAGAAATAAGATAGATTTCCTGAACTTTGGGTCAGTTTAATCAAGATGTACATGCAGCATGCTTATCATGGGTTCCAGCACAGATAAATTCTGATAAAAATCCCAGAACCACTGCAGCCCCAGAATTTTTCAGATAAAGAAATACTAAGTCAAAAGATTTATTGGTTTACCCAAAAAAGCATATTCCACATTAAAAATATGAGTCATGTACTGTCAGGTTTAAGTAGAGCATTCATTTTCAGAAAAATAGGTCAGCCCCATATCATAACAATGTTTAATTTTTATTATCAAGATCATTGCTAGAGACAAGAATTCAATTCATAACCAGTGACTGGCAAAAAAGAGGCAACGATAGTATTCCTACCCCATGAATGTGTTTCAAGTTTAAGGCCAAGATAAAGATAAAATTACAACACTGCACTTGATTGGACTTTTTTTTAATAAAGAACTTTCATTGAAATTTTGCTGTTGATTACACTAAGTATGTACAAGTTGATTATTCAATGCCGAATTAACTCTCAGCCCTTGGCAAAAACTCCAGTTTCTCCAAGATAGAAGAGTAAGAGTGGTATAAACTGGTAATTGTAAAAGCTAATCTATATTATCAAGCATTTTCTATGTGGCAACGCGACAATAGGCATTTTGCCATGTATAAATTCATTGTGACTAAAAAAGAACTCTATGACAAATGCTCTGTTACAATTTTCATTTTCAGATGAAAAGGTTCCTAGAGGTGGAAAACGTACACAGCTGGTTATAAGCCAGGATTTCAATCAACATTTAACTCAATACCTTTTTTTCTTTTCATTTCCTTTTTTTTCAGAACCTGGACAATTTTTTCTGAACATGTTTAGTACAAAACCTTGACAGTCCCTTTCTGTTTTAGTGAGGCTTTTTCTTCAGGTCTTTGTTTATCAGAAGCATTGTGTTTCCTCTTCTCCAAATCATCATGTTTTCTATTTTTCATGAATATTTATGAGTAAATGACCAAAGATGAACTACAACCGCAGGTAAGCAGCAAAAAACACAACCACCTTTGATCGGGTGATGGTCCAGTCTCTTCTCGCAGACATCACCGAGTGTAATCACAGCATGAACCTGGCCATGAAGCTTGGACTCCTGGAAGACTTTCAAACTGCAAAGACTTCATTCTTGACCACTGTTTATTTTAATAGACATTGCATTAGTAGGGCAGCAGTGGTAATAAAAGAAGCCCACAGATCTCTGATAATCAATCTTAACTCTAGAATTATGCAATCCTTGGCAAACCAATTTTGCTAAATCTTCTTGTCCATCAGAAAAATGAGAAAGCAATTGCTCACAAGTTAATGCTATGAAGATATACATAGTAGAGCTGGGGAGATAGCTCGGTGGACTATGCACCTGCCTCACCAGCTCAAGATTCCGAGTTCAATCCCTGGTGTTATATGCTATGCTGGCCACAAAATTGGGCAGGGTGGCAAATGCCTGTAATCCCAGTGCTGGGGAGGCTGAGACAGGAGGATTACTGTGAGTCTGAGCTATGTAGCCATACCCTGTACCAAAATAAATAAATTTATTTATTTATTAAAACATAGTAAGGTAATGTTCATGAAATCTATGGTACAATATTTTATCAAAACAAACAAACCTAGGACAAATTTCCAACCTGTGAATGTAAATGACCATACTGTCATTGATGAAGGAATAAAATTGCTTCCAAGTATAATGTTTAATTTCAAAATCAATCATGAGGGGTAGGGGTGTAGCTCAGTAAAATAAGTGCCTGCCTGGCAAGCTCAGGGTCCTGAGTTCAATCCCCAGTGCTACCAAACAAATGAAAAAAAAAAAAAAATCAGTTGTGAAAGTAACAAGATTTAAAAGAGATCTGGTATATTTGTCTCTAAATTATATGGCAATGTACTTTTTTAACGTATTTTGTACAAGGTCTTACTATGCAGCTCAGAGGCATAGTGAGTGACCCTTCTGTTTTCAGCCTCCCCAGTGCTATGATTAAGGGTGTGTGCCACAATGCCCAGTCCTAGTGGCCAGCTCAGTGGCCCTGTGTGGCATTTCGCAGTGGGGATTAAACCCAGTCCTTGTACTTGCCTAAACAGGCACTTAGTCCACTGAGCTATCTCACCAGCTCTGGCAATGAACTTATGAAATTCTTAAATATCTGCTCTTTTTTTTTTTTTCAAATCCTTGACAACTTTCCATGAGTCAAACATAGCTACCCTGTTCCATCAATAACTTTTTTTTTTCACTTTCCTTCTCTGCCTCCTTATCCCCACTAGTTTTCACTGATGTATGATGAACACTTGAAGATCTATAGCCACGTCTTAGGAGAATTCTCTCTTCCACAGTGAATCCACATCTCATCCTCTAGAACATTTCTTCTCAGCGTCGTCCAAGTGACTTCCCTCCTGCAGACGCACACGTATAACGCTAGTAGCGAGGTCGAATGTGAAGAAACCAACGGCACCACAGACCCTTCAGATCGTGCCAGGTCCCTAGCTGCAGATTAGCAGTCGACTTCAGCATGTGCTAAGCTACTGGTGTTGCTGCCTTACCTCACTTTATACAGAGCCCGTGTCATATGAAATACTTTCGTCCTACTCGTCAGAATAGGTTCGCAGCAATCACACCGCACCTAGACAAGAAATCCTTCTCCGCCAGTTCACTTTCCTTCCAATTCAGAACAATCACATTACATCATCCGCAAAATGCAAAGCACGTTGTCCAGATACATGAGCAGCGATAGGCTGAAACCCAAATAAATACTAACACAAAATGCTCCGTGCCAAGGATAACATTCTTTAAAAAGAAAAATCCTAATTAACAGAAAAAGCACCTCTATTGTATGCAGTTTACACGGCGGTTGTGCTTTGTTTTTGATAACGAAGTGCGGGAAGAAGTTTTTCTTTCCACATACTCTTAAAAGAGACTTTACCCGAAGTTAGATTTTGCTTGTTTCAATGGGAAATATGAGAACCGAGAAAAGAGTCCGATAAATAATTTATGAACAAGATTGCTTCACTGATCAAATTTGGTGATGAAAACTTCTTTGAAAACCCAGGAGGAACGTTCTTAATAGAAATTATTTGTGCTGCTCCCGAGTCGTTGTCTTTTTTTCCCCCTGCCATTAGTTTGATTTTGGCTTGACAGTCGCTACGGTGCAGAAATGTAGCAACAAACACAATGAAAAGCCTTTCCACATGATTATTTTCGAAAGTAATAAGACACGTGTGACCTGGAAAATCAGACCCTGCGAGGTGTCAGGTAAGGAGGTGGATGATTATATTTTTAAAACTGTCTTCAGCTTTGCAATGTGCAGGAGCTCAGAGGTAAAATTTTCGGGGGACTAGGGTGGGCTTTTGCTGCCATCTACTGGGCTGTCGTGTAAAATAAATATAAACCACGGAACTCAAAGATAAGAGAATTGCAAATGGGGGATGGGGAAAAATCATTCTTTTTATTCCCCAGGAAAATCCCCGTGGAGAAGAATTTCTACAGCCGGCCACGGATCAACATGTATCTTGAACTGGAGAAGTTTTAATAACAGCCCTCACATATAATTGAGCGATTCTGCCAGTGAGAAAGGTCATCCCTCTCTCCCCAGGATAAGTCTGAGCACATGTGTATTCATACTCCCTTCTCCTGAAGCTTAAAATAGGAGGAACAGCGCGATGTCATTACTCAGATATTGTTGTCAAACGAGTTCCTATGTTAGTAGCTGCTTGGAACTTCAAGCAGTTTATTTAACCTGTTTAAACATCGTTTTTCTTACACGGAAACTAGAAAACCATATTTACTTCCTGGTATTGCTGCTCATCCGTTTATTCACACACATCCACTGGCACGCTGATGAGGATTAAATGTGGTGATGTGCATATAAAATGCCTTACGAGGCGCACGTGTCTCTTGATAAAGCCCAGCTGTTGCCTCTTTTTACACCATCAGTGTTTACTTCCCTGCACATTACAGTGACTAGCGATTCCTAAATCATAATATTGAAAGGGAAAATGGTCCTGAATGACTTCATGGAGTGGTAAGCTTCCTTCAGAAATTAGAAACTTGTGTCGTTGTGCCTCAAAGAAGGACCTAACATGAAGAAGGAAATCAATGCCAAGGGAGACAGTAGGTACAAGATTAGAGCGTCTTTCTGCATCCGTCTATCCAGATAAATGGAATAGACTTGCATTCTAGTCCAATTAACAAATCAGCTTAAATAATGGAGAAATGAATTTATGATATGTAGAGTCTGAAGAAAGGAAGGTTGATGATTTCTCGATAATTATATTCAGATCATTTAATTTGGTTGTTCATGTTTTTAGGAGCAGCCTTTTTATTCAGGGAGATCACTGATTCAGGGAAAAACAAGTGATCTTTTTAAGGGAGAGAGAAATAGAGAAAGAACACCACTTTCTACTAAATGGCAATGGGTGATATGCATACACACCATATGTGAGATTATTTCAACACCTATTTTACATAGACTTACAATCATCACTATTAAAAGGATTTGGGGAAATAATCCTGCAATACTCAGACATGTTCTTCCAGCACCACTGTAAAAGCATTTTAATCAGTGTTTAGGAATGTGTTGGATAAATAACAAATGCAGAAGATGCTCTGCTAAGTAGTCTCAAAATTTAATTCTAAAGTGCGCACCAAGTCTCTACTTCTTCAAGCCTTTATGTAAGTCAAAGTGCACCCAACTGCCTGGGAAATGGTGTGACACGGAATGGTATATAAGAGAGAAGCATGGAGGAAAATAGATTAAAGCAGGATTTTGAAATAACATTGCTGGAGTTCCAGTCTGTTTCACCAAGCAGCAAATGTGAGAACCCAGGAAGACCACAGAATTTCACTGCTCCTGCCTCTCCTCATCTGGAATGTGTGGTTCAAAAGCAGCATCTAGGGTACATTTTTGATTAAAGGATTAAATAAATTTAATGCATACAAGTCCTTTAAAATAGTACCTGATTTGTAGCGAGTAGCATGAGTCAACTATTATTATAAAAGAAAACGTTTTGGAATTAAACATTTTACTTAGAAAAAAAAGTCATTTAAAGTTTTCGTTGTGCTGGTACTTTGCAAAGTTGCTTTTTGTTCATTTTTCACTATTTTTAAGACAACATTGGCCCAAGTCCTGGTATTTGAATAGAAAAACAGAACTGAGTTAGCTGAAGCAGGTGGGAGTCAAGAAGGCTACAGCCACCAAGATGTCCCCCCAGTGGTTTCTGTCACACTGCAGGTATACAAGAAGCATCCCTGGAAATCTGGGAGGACAGAGAGAAAATGTTCTGCCCTTGGTATTTTCCCAGCACAAATTTTCCTGAGAGTGAGTTTGACCTGGGTCAATGGGACCAGAAACACAAATGGAGGAAGATGTAGTCCCTCTTCATGCCCCATAGGCATTGCATATTGTCAGGAATCTGTTCTTAGGTCACAGATGAAGAAATTACTAAGTGTAGAGTGCATTTGCAAGGACCGAGGTAGTTGTGTTCTTAATTCACCAACTCCTGTGTTTTGGCTACTTGCTGGTCATCTAGTGGCTCTTCAAACCAACATGGAAGAAAGTTTTATGGAAGATTTTTGAACACTGGAAAAATCTATAAGGAAACAACACAATCCAATTTGGTGCAGATGTGGTAGTAATCAGAACACAGCTCACAAGGCTTGAGTTTCAGTGGTCCTTACAAAATAAAACCCTAGCTATGTGGATATAAGCTGAGTTTGATAGCCAGTCAATAATGTCTCATGGGGACCAACTCAGTCCCTAACCTATTGTTCTTCATCATACTATTTCTTCTCTCCTTGATAGTGAGAAAATAATACTTCTGAAGTTATCCTTAGTGATGGTGGTAATGGTGGTCCCTGAAATATATGGCTTTGACTTAATCCAGAAGCATGCTTATAATTTTCCAATTACAACTCCTCAATGCAATAGTTTGCTCATTGGTATTTAAAAAATGAGATTGTGTATGAAACAAAACTATCACATAAAAGATGAAGTAGAAAGATAAAAATTGAGTGGTTCACTTGATAAATGTAGTCTTGCAAAAATAAACCAGGACTATAAAGCCTTTAATCCCTTCACCAAAGCCAACATATGTAGATACAAATCTACATAAACCTAAGAGGAAAATATTTACTCTGATTCTTATGGTTATAATTCATCAGTTATTTAGGCTGCTCAGCCATAATTATTAATTTTTGTTGGATACCAAAGACTACCTTTAAAAATAGAAATGCTGATGATTTTTCAAACATCCCTTTCTGCTAGTATCAAACATTGATCTTTGTTCATCCAATCCAATTTACACAAAGCTGGACTTTGACCCAGTGCTTGTGATAAAATGAGGAGAGACAAAAAGTTCTCCAACCAGGGCAGCAGGTGTTGTAGTCAACACAAAGAAGCATTTGGTCCAGAGTCAGAACAACTCTAGAATCTGAGATTTGACAGGAGAGCAACCAGATTACCAGGTAGAAGTGCTGAGTCACGCTGTTAGGATTTATTCGGAAAGTTTCCTTTAGGATCTATAATTCTATGATGCACTCAAAAAACTTAAGTCCTAGTTTCCTACACTCAGTTTCCTTTCCTTGCAATTAAGAATTATGAATTTTTAATTGCTCAAGAACTTTGAACCACAAGTTTACAGTAAGACCTTTTCTTATTAATTTAGTTTACCTGGATAACACCACTTATCTCCTTAAGTACTAGAACTTAGCCTTCCTTTTATAATACAACAGCATCTATCTCAATGTTACCTATGAATTATATGTAATAAGTCAAAATTAATCAATTGAATAAAAGAAAGACAAAAAGATAAAAATACTTCCCTAATTTCCTTTTATTGTTTCATTCATAGAAAAGTTTCTTTTCAGCATAGTGGACCAAAATAGAAGGACAATAGCCTATTTTAAAATAAGATTAACTAAACCTACATCCTAGTTTCTGCCATGCATCAAACCTATGCATGTAGAAAAACCATGCTCAACTCTGGGAAATCTGATATTGATGACAAATGGAATATAAAAATGATCGCACTATTTTGAAACATTGCATAGAGTAGTGGGTTGTGGTTATCAGTCCTCCTTAGGATTCTTGTACTCTTAAGTATACAAAGAGTAAATTATGTATAGCAGCATGTCATCTGTAAGAAAGTTCCAAAATCAGAAGATAATCAAAGACTATAGCATCTTACATAAGGAAACTCCAGACTTATTCAAATTGAACTTAGTTAATAAAATTGATCGGGGATGAAGATAACTTTAGTAATTTGTTCAAGCAAGGGGCCAGGGAAATGGCTCAGCAGAATAAGCGCTTGCCCAGCAAGTGCAGAGGTCTGAGTTCAATCTCTGGTTCCACGCCAAAAGCAGAAACGTTCAAGCAAAGTAAATCAATGAATCCTGAGTCTAGAATCAGAGGGTATACATAGGTCTAGTAGGGGATGCTTGACAAACACTTAATCCAAATGTGAATGATTATTGTTTAAGTAGTCCATAAGTAATAGCACTAAGATGAAAACTAAAGGTAGATAACCCTCCACTCCCTCCCTCGGACACTTCCACCAGTCCTCTTGCTCCTTTCCACATCGATTTCATTCTCTTTCCCTGCCCAGGCATGCACATGACCATGGAGTCCACATCCAAATCCAAAATTCATAACAGTTACCCATGGCTTTGCAGCAAGCTAAAGCATGTAAAAGATAGATTCTGTAATACTTTGTTTATTTTTTTTATTTTTTAATGTTTTATTTATTTGGTACAGTCTCTTACTATACAGCTCAGAGTCCTAATGATCCTGTCTCAGCCTCCCCAGAGCTGGAATTACAGGTGTGTGCCACTATACCCAGTTTTAGTGGCCCAGCTCAGCACAGGGTCGGTACAGTACGTAGTACCAGGGGATTGAACCCGGGTCCTTGCACTTTGAGGCAGGTGCTTAGATCACTGAGCTATCGCTCTAGGCCCTGTTAAAAATGTCTTATCCTAGCACTGTTCTGCCTTTAAGATAATATTTGACTATGTCTCCCATGCTGGAGCTTTCAAGAGTAGCATGGATTTGGAAAAGTCTTATAGGATAAAGCTCTAATAACATCTAACATATCTGCTGTACAAAATAACTGGGTCACAGCAAGGAAAATAACCTCTACCTCCTATAGTCAACCAAACAATGAAAAATGCTGCATGTTATTTTCCAAAGCATCATCTTTCAAGAAAGCAGCCAAACAAGTAAAATTGAATATCTCAGCATAAATAATGCTTTATCTCCGCCTGTCACTGATACTTGCTGCTGACAAATTGGCATGAATACGTGAAATGCAAAAAAAGTGAAGTCATTGTGCTAAAGCAAGCATATTTATATTTTTTTGAGGAGATGAAATGAAGTTGGTTGGAATATGGAGAAAGACGCAATTAACATGGACATGGTGGTTTCCACATCTCTCTACAATTCCAAATTTCTTTGGAAAAAGAGAAATAATATATAAAAATGAAAACAAAGATAAAGTCAAAAACAGACATAAGGTATTGGTATCTTTACCCTCTCCCTGGGTAAAAATGTCTTCCAAATTATTTTTCAACACCACATTAAGTGTCTCAAAGACAGATTTAATTTCAATGCAAACCAGGCACAAGTAGTGCTGTGTTACATATCTGTTCAAGAAGAACATGCTTATTGCTCTCTAAATCATTTTTTAAAGTGAATATTTTATACAAGATAGTTCAGTGGTCTAAAGCTTAAGCAAAGCCCAGGGACCACAGTTTGCAGTTCTATCTTGGCATCATATGCCTTGCCAACCCTGCCCCCAGGATGAGCTAAGCTGTCCCACCCAAAAATAATTAAATAATAAAGTAGATATTTGGCATTTTCAAGTTGTTTAACAGCAACAACAAGCCGCAGCCTAACTAGGGATATTAGGCACAGGCAGGTAACAGAGGAGTACTGGCTTCTTTTAACTGCCTTGTTCTCTTGAAGCCAATGTCCCGGATTCACGCTTTGCTTCTCTAGGGAGTCTCTCGTACACATATAGTTTTAGTATTAGTTTTCGGACAGAAGCTTTTGATAAACAAAAGCACCTTTCTCATCAGAAAAACCTTGGTTCAGTCCTCACTCTCAGGTAAAGTAAATCACACCATGCCTCGGTAGTCTTATCTGACAAGCAAGAAAAAGTGGCATTATAATATTTATCTTAAAGGTTTAAGTAGTAAGATAAAGCACTTAAAAGCAGAGCATATAGTACAAACTCAATAAATACTATATTACTAGTACTATTACTTTTATTCCTCTAAAACTTATGCCGAAGCGTCCTGGGATCTGTGATCATTTGGCTGCTGCTTTAAGATCTGAGTCATATGAGATTTGACTCTAATTCAGCTATACACTGAAATTAACATCTTATGTAATTAGCATCCCTAGATAGGCATGTCTAGGTTTTTTCCATAATTATCTTTTCTTTCCCTCTCAAACAACATTGCCACCCACATAGTTTTTCAAATTACAGCTTTCATAGCCTTAGATTATACAACTGCTCAAATGGTCACTTAAAAAAACCACAGTACATCCAAAAAACAAAATCCTTGGAGAGAGCAACTGTGTTCTACCATCACGTATAAAGGTGCAGCACGGAACAGAAGAGGGAAACACCTGGTAGCACTTCCTGTGCCCGCCCAGTGAAATGTGCCCTCTCTTTTCATCCCAAGTACTATCCTTAATCATCTTCAGTCAGGGTTGTGTAACTAGTGCCAGTTTCAAAAGTTCTAGTGGTCTTTCAGTTAAGTGAAAGCAAACCAGAAGTGCATCCAGAAGGCCTGCAAGATAGCTCAGGGGACTAAGCGCCCTCTTAGGCAAGCACAGGGACCCAGGTTCGATCCCTGTGCTGCACCAGCCCCACCCGTGGGATCACTGAGCTGTCCACCAAGACCAGCCATGGTGGCACGAGCCAGTAATCCTGGCAATGGGGAGGCTGAAAACAAGAGGATCAATACAAGTCTGCGTTGTGTAGTGAGACATGTACCAAATACATTAAATTAAAAAAGTGCATTCAACCTTCCCATTTTCCAGCTTCCAACACACTGAAGGTCACCAGATTCTGGAATATTTAGAGCCCAACTTAGGACTGTGAGATGCTAGAAAACCCAGAAATGAGTAATAGTTCACTCTCCCATATCCATATGGGTTCTTCCATGTTCATCAAGGGCAGTGAAAGATAAAAGGCAGAAGAGAATCCCAGCACAATGGTAAATTTCTTTCAAATCAGAAATTTAAATTTATAATTAACCACAGAAATCAGACATAGTGAACAAAAACTATATTTCTTTTCTGCTTCTTTTTTTGAACATTCTACTCTGTTTCAATTCAAGTTTATTTTGAGAAAACAAAATCTTAATGTTGAACTTTATCAAGAAAATATATTACATTGTGAGGTTTTTACTTGATTAATTGCTTAGATATCCCACAGAGTAACAAGCTTAATGAAGGACACAGGAGTGTCTTGGCAGATAGGTTATCCAAAAATACTGCCATTATCCAGCACACACTAATGTGACTTTCTCAAGCTAGGGAGGTAAGGAGTCCTTGCTGACTATTTTTTTAAGATGATCTTAAAAGTAGGCTTCATGTATAACCAGTTCTTTCTTTTTATATGTTTAAGCTTATAATTTTAAAGCTGTTGATTTCCCAAACCAAAAGAAAATGCGATGAGAAGGAGATCAAGAGAGGGAGGGTGAGAGAGAGAGAGAGAGAGAAATGGTGGGAAGGAGAGAGGGTGTAGGGAGAAAGAGAGTAAAGAGAGACAGTTAGATGGACAGGTGGACAGACAGACTTACCTTTTCAATCTTTTGGATTGAAAATTACCATCTACTTTGATGAAATCAACTAATTTGAATGTCAAAGTTTCCTCTGTACTCCTATATATAAATTATTGACGGCTCAAACCTGCTGAAAATTGGGAAATTTTAAGTATTTTCATTGTAAGAAGTTGGAATACTTTTATAATATTTTTAATACTGAGGAAGGTGGTGGTCATGTTAGAGAAATTGTTTCATTTCCTGAACTTACAATCCTTGGAGAAGTGTCCCATTATTTCTCCCTTTTTTTTTTTCATTTGAGACACATAAGTTTTGAGAGTTATGCTCCTGGGCTAAGTAGTATCCCCAAATAAGTGTCGAAAAATAGTCAGACCTGATTCCAGAGCTCATTGGCTTAAGCACTGAATTTGGCTCATTTTCAGTTAAGAAGGTGTATCCATGAAATCATTTACAAATGTTTCTAACACACAAACTCTAAGAATTAATGTGAGGGCAAAGAAATATTAGAGATGTGATCAGACAATGATGAAACCCGTATGTCAACTGCCCTAAACCCCTCCTGAGTGAAAAATAACCATGCTGAGAACAGAATAAAGGATTCTTTGTTTCCATATGCAGAAGACAAAGCATCATGCATCTGAGACTGAGGACTGTAGCTGCCACTCTCTTCCTGTTTCTCTGCTTGAGGGTCCAATTAAAGTAGAAAAAGGCTGGAGTTTTTGTTTATCTGTTTCCAATAGCTATCTATTATTCACTTTGATTTCTCCAGACATAAGCGCAGTTGGGCTGGTAGGAGGAAAAAGGGCAAGAGACCGGTGATGGCCATCTGCTCCGATCCTGAAGGGCAGCCCAACAGTGATGCGGCTAATACAGTCACTTCTTCTCATGGATGCTTTTTAACTGGAGAGGTTGAAGGCCACTGAAACTTGTGCAGATTCCAGATAGCCAGAGCTCAGAAATACCGTTACATACTTCTTTCTCTGTTTATATGAGTTACAGCTGCCAGTGTTGCCTACAAGACATCAAACATCCCTGCAATTAAAGGCAAATACTTTAATAGACAATAAGAGACACCGGGCTAAGTTCTAAATGCATACTCATATTGAAAAGAGCAATTGATGCTTAATGTTTTCCTTCTGCTTTTCAATTTCTTATATCTTTTTTTTTACCAATTTCACATGCTTGTATATGAAAATCAAGACAACTAATTTGAAGACAAGATTATGCAATTTAACAACTATCACTGAATTTCTATTATTTTGTTTAATGAAATTCTGCATCATTTCTAATGGATTTTAAAATTATTTTTTTATTTTCCTTAAAAAATAAAAATAAATAAATACCCAATGATTCTACATTTGTGTCATTACATTTATCTCAAATCATTGATCAAATGGAAAGTAATATAAAATGCTTTTATGAATTATATAGTGATGTCTCAACAAATCCAGGGAGGTTGGTTATATTTACAGTATTTAAAAAGTCAAAATAATACTCAAGTCATCTTTTAGTACTACGGTCATCCACTAGGAAAATAATTATTGAATTTTTGTTATAATTCAGGTATAAAAAGATAAGTAAGCAGCTACACTCTTAATTCACTGATAAGAGATATCTGCTAAAATAATATCTGTAAATATAATATCATGTATGCACCTTGTACAATACCAAAACATGAAAACAGTTTGCAATGTATTAATTTATCAAATCTATATTGTTAAGGTGTCTTGAAACTGAATGATTGACATTTGTAGTTCAATAAAATAAATAATACTCAAAACATCTTCTCAAAGGTCTCAGGACTGTAGTAGCAGAGCCTACATTCAAATGTCGGCCTTTTTGTCTCTATTCCAGCATATTTTCCATTGTAGTAGGGCTGCAGAATTTTGCTTGTTTGTTGTTACATGAATGTCTCAAAACATAATTATCCTTGATCTATTTTACATCAGTAATATTAAACCAGTTTCATGGGCAGGTATTGTTGGATTGGTTAATTAATTAAGTAATAACAACAGTAACTTTATGTCTTCAAGATTGTTTACCAGCTTGTAATCTCTTTCATGTCCCACACATGTTTATAAATGTCAGTGACTGGGCATAGTTTTTTCATGACATTTTATTTATACTGATAAGCCAATTTCACATGCTTGTATATAAAAATCAAGGATTTCTGCATATCTCACTGGAACAAATTAATTGTATTCTGCCACTTTCCCAGTCCTGAAGAAAATTTAATAAAGTAGAATATGCCAAAGTGGAAGAACATATTAATTTATTTGAAGACCACTCTCTTGTTTTCTTTAGCCTGTGATGATGTCCTGAATGTTTTACTTTGTAGGCCTATGTTAATCTCACTGTATTAAAAAACTGTCTAGAGTCTGTGTATTTTATTAAAGCTGAACCTCTTGTCTACCTTTTCTGTCCAGGACAGAACTGACACTTGAAATAACCCAAATATCTGAGTCAGATTTCCCTTTCTGTCTAAATGACTCACATGTGCCCCAAACTGCTGGTGATCTGGTGCTGAGTAGCTCTTGGATTCCCTTGTGTGGTTAGTCCCTACACTCAAAGCAAATGACTTATGGGGAATGTGGTGTGAAGCTTGCTTTTCCAATTGGAGTTCTCTTTGCAATTCCAACTACAGCCAGTGGTGACCGAGTGTCATCACCTATAGATTGATTTTTGATCCTACAACGCCACGAAGCATTCATCTCAGAATTGTTCCAAGGAAGTGACAGTCAGCATCTCAAAAACCACTACCAGCAGCATGTTTCATCAATCAATATATGCAATATTTTCTTTTAAAACTGGAACAAATCCAAGTTCTCCCAAACCCAAGGCCAAGTCCACATGCATGGAAAATGTTAGTGACTTCTCCCTGCTATGCTCTGTTTCATGCACACTTTGTAAAGATTAGGATTTCAGACAAATAATGTATAGTGGTTTCATTTGGTGGCAACCAAAAAGTCAGGAGAAAAAAAAGAGCTATGGCTGGCTTCTCATTTCCATCCAGAGATTTGTTCATAGCTAGATGATTCTGTGGTGTGATTTCATGAAAATAAGGGGGGGGGGGGGACCAAATGAAAGAGGAAAAGGAAGGAAGGGAGATAAAATAATTCAGATTTGCTATGTATGTGTACCAACTCCCCATATTGAATATAATCATTATGTTCTACAAGCATGCACTAATAAAAAGAAAAGCATGCAAAGAACCACAAGCACTCAATGTCATAAAAATTAGTCAACTGCCATCAAAAGAATGTAACCTAGGGGATAAACCAGGGGACCAATGTGGACTAAGGAATGTCCCCCACTAGGGCAAAGGTTATTAACCAAGCTACAAATCCACAAACCGGCATAGGTCTAAACATGTGAAAAGCAGCTGAAAATGGAAGTTTACACTTTATACATTGATGGTGAATAAAAAGCAGTTCTAACGTTGATGCTCATAATTTATACTGTTAAAATATTTACAAAAAAAGAAAGGAACTTTCAGCATGGTCTCAATTTATGGAATATGTAACTAAAAGGGACTTGGACAATTTTTGTTTGGCTAACCAGAAAAAGAAAAGTAGCCAAGTAAATGATTCAAAAACTTGTACAGACATAAATCAAACACTTTATTTTACATGACAGACACAAACATCCATTGTGCATTACTGCCAAACTACTCATATTCTGAGACTATCTCAATAATTAAAGATTTTGCTCCCTTTCAAATTAATCGCCTTTTCTATTTCAGGGCAAAACATTTGACACTCATAAAGGAGGACAGGTTTATTTGGTTCATGGCTTCAGAGGGCTTAGTCCATGGTTACCTGGCTCCAAGACAGAAACATCATGGGAAAAGACATGGCAGAGCAAAGCTGCTTAGTTTGTGAAGGCCAGGAAGGATCAGTCTAGAATTGTTCTTTAATTTCTACTTATAGGTACTTGAGCTCCTCTGGCTCAAATTTCCAAACCTTTCCAAAGTTCCCTTACAAACCAGTTCAAGATGTTTATAAACCACAAGATCTAGTATAGTCACAGCAACGACTCCAAGAAGTTACCTGTTTTCTATTCTAGTCAGCCTTCCTTCTGTTGGACAAAAGACCTGACATCTATAACTTTAAAAAGACAAGATGTATTTGGCTCACGGTATCAGAAGATTCAATCCATGGTCAACTAGCTCCAAGACTGGATGTCACAGCAGAAGGGCATGGCTGAGCAAAGATGCTTAGGAGGAGACAGAGCATGAACCATGCCAGAGAGGAAAGGACCAGGGGTCAGATATAACATTCAAGGCCATACCTCCAAGACACACACACATGCATGAGTGCACACACATGCACGTGCGCGCGCACACACACACACACACACACACACACACACACACACACCCTCCAGACAGGAGTGTGCTTTATTAATCCCCTAGGTGACTTCCAAGCCAATCAACTGGATAATCCACTTAGCCATCACACATTTCTTGTCCAAAATCATATATGCTGCATCATCCAAGACTCCCAGTTTTAAGCTCTTTAAAGAAAAAAAAGTGCTGAAGAATTTACACAACAATCTCAGTGGAATTTTGAGATTCTTCTTTTCATTAAAAGAACTTTCACCCATTCCTTATTGATTTCATATTTGAGCAATATGCCTTCAACAAATCTTAAAATGTCATTTAAATTAGTATTACAGAGACAAGTTTGTTCTTTAATACATTGGCTTACATAACATTAGGTCAATTATAGAATGGGTACAACACACACACAGGCATGGGAATAAAGACAACTGTTACTAAGAATTTAACTTGGGGGCCAGCCAGATAGTTCAGTGGATTAAAGCACCTGCAAGCAGGTGCAGGGACCAGGGATTCCATTCCCCCAGCTGCCATGCCAGCCCCATCCCTGAGGCTTGCTGAGATGACAGTTGAGACTGGGCATGGAGACACGTGCCTCTAATCCCAGCTCTTGGGAGGCTGTAAACAGGCAGATCACTATGAGTCCAATCTATTAGTGAGACCCTGAACGCCCTATAGACCCCTAAAATACAAAAAAAAAAAAAACTTGGGCCAACAAGATAGCTCAGTGGACAAAGAGCCTGCTTAGGCAAACACAGGGATGAGGGTTTGAACCCTAGCAGCATAGGCCTCCAGGCCTTCAGGCATGCTGAGCCAGCCACCAAGAGGAATCATGGTAGTGCATGCCTACAATCCCAGCACTGGGGAGGGTGAAAACAGGAAGATCACTATGAGTCTGAGCTGTGCAGTGAGAACGTCTACCAAATACATTTAAAAAAAAATAACTCAACAGGTGGAGCAAGAAGGTCAAACTACACCAACCAAACACATTTCATGCTGCCTCTGTGTCAAATCTGCAAGCATTCTATTGGTAAGAATAAGTCACGCACCTATGCCCCCAAAACATAAAAACACATCCTAGCCATCATGAAGTAATTTGAAGAATATGGCTGTAAAATTCTGTAACAGGAGAAAATTAGGGAGGATGACTACCACAATGTTTAGAAAGTGAAAAATCAGAGCATTCAAATCAGGAAACCAATCAAGGAAAGTCAAGGGAGATTTTTTTTATATTTATGTCCAAATGAAGTAACAAATGCAACAATCAATACATTTATTTTTTATTTATCCACTAAATTGATAAAAATCAACAAATGTATCATGTTTATCTTATGCACCAGACACTGGAGATTTTTTCTGAAAACTAAAATAAAATACACTAAAGAACCATCTTTGCCCTTGAATGCTTGATGTATTATCTATGCTGAAGGATGGACAGTAGTTCAGACTAAACTGTCAAAATATTTGGCACTGGGGGGACAGCTCAGCAGTCTAAGTGCCTCCCTGGAAAGCACAAGGACCTGGATTTGATGCCCCAGTACCACATGTCATGATGGCCTCATGACATGTGCAGCATGCCAGCCACTGAAACTGGGCATGGTGGTGCACACCTGTACTCCCACCACTTGAGAGGCTGAGACAGGAGGATCACTATGAGTCTGAGGGGCATAGTGAGACCTGTTTCAAATAAATAAATAAATTTTAAAAAACTTTTGGTCCTTCGATTATGAATGCCTTTACTAAAGTAATACATTTACCTTCCTAAATATGGTTTGGTGTGAAATTAATTCTAACATTATTAACAATTATTAAGTTTTGATCCAATTAACATCAAATGATTCCACTCCCTCTCATCCTTTATGACTGTCACTATAGGTACAGTAAGTATAACAGATCAAAGAAAGGTAAAGCATTCCATGAGACATGGACACTCTGAACTGATCTTCAGAAGTAGATTCCTGAACAACACAAAATCAATAAATGGGTGAGCATTTAATTAAAGAGGGAAAAGTTTTGATGGTAAGAGAACAGGGCAATTACTGCACTTCTAGAGTTATCTTATATGTCTCCTACTACCAAAAGATTAATGCTTACATGAGTAGAGGAGACGATTCTGCATTATCTAAGATGTTTATTTCAGTTCCTTAAAGTGCCACAAGAACTTAAACACTCAAGAAAGAGACTGTAAGGGATGGGGAGATAGCTCAGTGGAATAAGTGCTTGCCTGGCAAGTGCAAGGCCCTGAGTTAGATCCCTGGTACCACAAGTGAGAGAAAGAGAGAGAGAGAGAGACAGAGAGAGAGAGAGAGAGAGAGAGAGAGAGAGAGAGAGACACAGAGAGAGAGAGACAGAGAAAGGAGTGAGGGGAGAGAGAGAGACAGAGAGAAAGACAGAGAGAGAGAGAGAGACTAGAATTCTAAGAGTTGGTCTGCCCATTGGTAGTGTTGATTTTGGAAAATCCACAGGGATTATCTGTTCTAGGAACCATCCCTATTTCTATTCCTGGACTGGGACAAATGTGAACCTCTTATTATTTTATATCTTAATCTTATTATCTCTCCTATTAAATTATTTTCCTTTTATTATTTTTTAATTACTTTCAATTAGTACATACATATACTTGCCTGTTAATACTGATGAACTTCTTGAGTTCAGGTTCAATATCTTGTCTTTCTATACAATAAATCTGGAAAAGAAAACAGGACTTGCAATGATTGGTTTAAAATATATACAAAAATAATGTAGTCTCCCCTGATTATGTGAAAGTCCATTAAATTTATTTTGGCATAAGAGATCTTGACATTTTCCTGAGAACATAACTTGCTCCGTAAGGTTTAACGACTTCTACTATAAGAGCCAAGGCAAATATCCACAGAATACATTGATACTCTACTCTGTAGCATTACATTTAAATTCTGCTCTGGTTATATGACTTGAAGATGAAGTGAAAGCCTTCAGTCTACCATCTTTGCTTGTTTATAATTAATAAAACTTTACAAAGATGAAAATATTAATATTTCATCATCTCAGAATAACTTTTCTAATGCCAGCAACCTTTAAAGCAAGAAATTGGCATGTCCTAAAGAAATGACTTGAATGTCAATTTTGGAAAATATGGGAGCATGCTGACCACTTTCCCATTGCTAGAACATAGCTTCTGACACCCACAGTGTAAAGGAAGAAAGGTTTATTCAGACTCGTGGTTTCAGAGACTTCAGTCCATGGCCTCCTAGCTCAAAGCAGAGAATCACCATAGTGGTGGAAGAAGCTGCTTAGTTTGTGGCAAGTCAAAACAAAGAATAGGAGGAACACCAGAAAAGAAGGGGTCAGGGATGAGATGGTGTCCCTAAATTCATGCCCACATGACCAACTAAAACACACACTTTGTAATGGTTTGTGTCTAGTTGTCCCCCAGTACTTCATGCAGTCATTGAGGTGGCTTCTAGAGTTTGTGATTAATTCATGATTCAATGCGGGGATTATAGGTGTGAATGCTACACCCACCTGGGGGAGAGAGCCTGAATACAGTATAAAGAAGAAAGAGAGGCGTGTGAGCCGCCACAGCTGCTGCTCCTCCCTTTGCTTTTTGCTGACTTCTGCCACCATGGATGGCTGCTCTGTGCCATGTGCCACTCTGCCTTGGAGCCAGCTGAGTATGGACTGAAACTTCCACAAACTGTGAGCTAAATAAACCTTTCCTTCCTTAATTCTGCATGTCAGGTATTTTTGTCCCAGAAATGAGAGAAAAGTAACTGAGACACACCTAAGGATGCTTCACAAATCTCTAGGCATCTCTCAAACCAAACAGGCTAACCACTGAGATTAGCCACCATGTAGAGATTCACTTGACATAAAGATTTATATTTTATAATTGAGAAAGTTAGATCCTAAGAGAATAAATGACTCGTACAAGATTACTATGAGTGTCGGACATGTGGGCACATGCTTATAATCCCAGCATTCGGGAGGCTGAGGAAGAAAGATCACTGAAAGTTTGAGGCCAGACTAGGCTAAATGGTGAGTTTAAAGCCAGCCTGAACCACAGAGAGAAACCCTGCTTCAAAAAAGGAAGAAAAGCAAAGCAAAACAAAAAAAGGCTACCATAAGTCTTATAAATGTCACATCTGGGACTTATACTAACTTCAATGTACATTTTTAAAAAGAATCAAAATATTCAATGTCACCTCTTTTTAACTGCAGCCCTTGCAAAATGCTTGACACACATTTTCTTTCCAGAACTTGCTATGTTTATTTATGTAGACCTACAAGTTGATGGAAAAGCCATTTGATCTATCTGGTTTCAATTTTAATATGGCATATGGTCTGTGTAACTTTAAAGATGCTTTCCACATATATTCTAAGCAATAGAGGATTTAGAATAGTACTTACAGATAATTGTTATGAAAATGGGATTAAAATATACACATGATAACTGCAAGATCTAAAAGTTTGCTGGAGAAACACACACACACACATTTTTCCATAATAAAACATTTTCCTTGTGATGCCAGAGTCAAGATAGCCCTTCCTGTTTTACTCAAACTTTATAGTGGTCTATCACTTACGCATTTTGGGAGAGCTACCAAAAGTTGAAAACTCTTATAAATAGAGTATACAGTGATCTAAATCATTCTGGATAATGGACTATGAAGCAGAGAAAGAAAAAGGGAAAACAAGCCATAGATAAAAGCTACAGAATAATACTTGAAGCCATTTCAGTTTTTCTGAAGGCACTTGCATATGTGCTATTGTTAATTCTTTTTCAAAACTCTCATATTGATTTTGACCTACTTTTATCCTGATACTTACCTGGTGTATAATGTCCAATATATAGTGGAATGGACAAAGCTATGCGACTCTTGTGAGAGTGTGGTAGCTTTGTTCCAGTTACCCAACAACGCTCGTACAGCTGTGTAACCTTGGATGTGGTATTAGGGATCTATCTCACAAGAAAGACTCCTGCAGAAGAACATTCACAATGAAATGGTACAAAACAAGAACTGTCCTAAATGTCCAAAACTAAAGGCACTAACTTACGGGCAGCTGCCACTACCACAAGGCTTCCAAGACCCTGGAAGTTGTCTCTTCCTTACTCTATGCTGCATCCAACTATCTGTGCAAGAAAAACAAAATATTCAAAATGAAATAACTGCTTCTTGTTGCCATCTCTAAAGTTCTCATTTGATAAATAGGACACAGATGACAGAGATATTGAGTGAATCCCAACACCTTAGAAGCCCTTACAGTCATCCTGGTCTCTCCTTTCATTATAAACCCAGGAGTGTTACAAACAGGAATGAAGATTCTGTCCAGACACTTTTTTCAGAAGGGCCATTCATTCCCAGAAGGAAATTTGTCATCATCATGTGGTATAAAAGTCTGCCTACATTTTGGATATGGATAAAGACAAGATCACATATAATTGTCTATCCAGATACTTTTCTACAACCAGTAGATGTCTCGCCAGTCTGCTTTCAATCTGCATTTGTTCAAAATAAATTCTGGCTTTTTCATAAAACAAAGTGGATGGAAAGCTATTTTTACCTTGTCTTCTATCTTGCTCCTGGTACAAGAATAAGCACACCTTGGAGTAGATGACATAAGATGCCCACTGGCAAAGTTTCATCCCACACTTCAACTCCTAAGGAAATATTTTCTAGGACAATGTTCCAAAGAGAGTTAAAGTAAATCTTTTGTGTGGTACCCAAAGTCTATGCAAAGTTCAGTAATCATTTCAGGGAATGAGAAAATAATGGAAGAAGCTTTGGAAAGAAGCCACTAAAAGCCATCTTTTGAGGCTAGCATGTGCAAATGAGTTGGCTGGGCTCTGCTCTTTAAAAAGAATCGTAATTTAGATGCTTGTTTAAATCTTTTTAACTGCATCAGTATTTAAACTGCATTTGTCTATCTGAAGACCAGAGGCCTTATTACAAATCTCTTAGAAACCTACGGCTAATTTATTAAGTAAGAAGTGATAACTCTGGTGTCTGTAAGAATCCACAACACACAAGAATCTGAGAATACACCAGGAAATTCATCAGAAGCCAAGAGCCACCTACAATGGCTATTATCACCTTGAAAGGTATAAACAAGCCTCACTTACCCAGAAGCAACTGATTCTAGTTCCTTCAAAAGATCAAAAGCCTAACCCACTCATCTGTCTGAAGGTCCCTGTGACTAAATCTTCTCTTGTTCCAACTGCTTTGAAAGCACAGTCAGCCCTCTGGGTTATGTAGAGTCTTGTAGCATAACCTAAAAACAATTCCATAGAAGCTCATCACCAAAAAGCCTTCATTACTGCCTAGTTTGGTTCCCCAAAAGCACCACTGTCCATATGGAGAGGTGTTTCATAACCCTTCACTGCTTATTACTTCTTCCCACTATTACAATATATAACCATCCAAAAGGGATGATTTCTTGGCCAGAAAAACTCATTTGAAATGCACTCCATAATTAACAACTTTCAAAGCAAAGAGGTAAATTTTGTCACATGTACTATTAAAGCAGAGTGAAATCCCCCAGGACCAAATTAGGCGCTTGATTAAAAATGTCCATGTTAAAAGAGACAAGTAGATAGGGAGCTGTGCTCTCAGCAATCTCAAATTAGCACACTGATTGAAGTGCCCATCTGAGCCATGTAAAAGACAGAGACCTCAGGACTGACTCGGCAATGAGAACTCAAGTGTCCTAACTTAAATGCAGTTTGGACAGAATCAAACTTAATTGAGTCCTCTGCAATTAGAGGAAGTTAGGAACCTGGATGAGAAACACAACAGACAAATAACCATGACATAATGAAAAAAAAGTAACAATTGGGAATTCATAAGCCTGGATTCATTCATCCACCAAAAACTGGATCTTATTTTCAAGTACTGGGCTGTGCTAGAATTTTGGCTTCTGTTTTTCTTGGGTTTTTTTTCCCTGCGATTCTTCATCACAAATGTACACCTCCATACCTCTGCTCTCAGCTGTCTAAGTTGAGTGGGTAGGAAGAATCACTCAGGGAACGCTTAGATGAGTCGAAGAAGAAAATAAGAATTACAGTCAACTTTGATGTGAGATACAGTAATATTTACCTTTAGTTACATTGAAGTTTATCTTATAAAGACTTCTTAAGCTCCAATTCCCTGTCAAATCTCTATTACTATTTGCAAGTGTCTCCAAGCAATGATACATGGCCTCAGTAGACACCCAGTCTGTGCTGTTTAGAGTATCACTTCGGGAAAAAAAAAATCTAACATAATGCCTAAAGGACATGAGGGCTACAAAAAACCTCTTCACATGGCGGCTGTGGCAAATTAGACAGAATTTAATGAGCTCAACAAAGCAGCTCAGTGAGTGCTTCACACAGCTCCAGCTCTATACATTTGTTGAGATATATCTACTCCTGGAGCTACTGTGCTCTATTTGGCTTTTTCTGCTCTTCTAGAGAATGCAGGCTACCAATCTTATACGCAATGTAAAATTTTATTAATTTTCAAGCTAAAACAACACATTATTGTAATAGTCCCAAAGACTCTGCCTTAGTGATTATGCTGATTGTGGCCAAGTCAAAACTATTCTGGGAATCATAATTTGAAATTTCCTGCTCTGTTGCAGTTCTCCAGGGCCAAGTTACCATTAAAAAAATTCTCTTATATTGAAATTCTGTCCTTCCGGCCAATAAAGAGCAGCCCACCTTTATTTCCAAAAGGAAATCAATCGAAGAAAAGAATTAGAAGGTGACCTTGGATATGCCGTTCCATCCTTCTGAATCTCATCAGTGAAATGAAGGTGTGGGTTCTTTTAGTCCCTCTCCAGCAGTAACGCTGTATGAGTGCTGCACAGGTGCTAGCCAGTAATTGAGGATTGTATAAATTATGGAAAAGTAATAGGAAACACTAGACCACTAAGGAAAGGCAGTTAGAAACACACAGCTCAAATCTCCTCCAAAATATTAGCCAACAGGTTTTGTCCCATTGCCTTACTGCATTTGGACTTGTCAGCACTTTACCTTGCTTCTTCCAAAGGACTTTAAAAATAAAACTAATATAAAAATTTAAATGTATTTAAATGGGAAATACTCTAAATGATAACTTGAAGCTGAGAGAGTAGAAAGAAGAGGGTACATTGAGTAGGGTACAAAAGTTAGTGTAAGATAGAGGAACTGAAGGTCAATCAAACATTCAGCGATACCGTTTTACACTCGTTAGCTTTGTTCACAATTGTGAGTAAGTCGGTAACGTTCCCTGATGCTTGGAGTTTCATCTTTGGAATGATTTGACTGAAATTGCTGATTATTAGTGCTGCTTACCATTGATTGTCATGTCTGGACCACTACTTTGCTGTCTGAGCAGCCTACCAGGATCTTAAACTCAGTCCTGATAAAAATTAGAGAGGCAAAGTTTAATGAAAGGAAGATATGTTATTTGTAAAGAGGTGAAAGAAGGGAGGGGCAAAAAATAGCTACCCTGATAAAGAAGAATCCAGGCAGTGTACTACAGAAAGACTGGGGACTTGCAAGTCTTGGTTTTCAGCTGTTTTTATAGGAAGGCAAGACCCCACCCAACATGCCAGAACTGGTATGGCTTCGGAGCATCTCTGCCTAGTGTCATTTCTTCCCCTGGTCTAGGTGCAGTTTCTTTCTGTCTGCTTGTCCTTGACCCACCATTCAGGGCCTTATCTTTGGCATAGGTGGTAGGTTGGCAGGAGGTGTGTTATGCTTGGTTAGCACAAAGTTAGTAAGGGACATGTAGATTTCTGGCTAGCTCCATAAGATTTGATGAATGGAATGGCCTTCGAATCGCTAATGTGCTGACATTAGAACACATGCATACGCTTACTCTGTTGGAATCAGGTGTTCACTGCGCTTTCCCTCTGCGTCCTGCCAGGTAGCACTTTCCCTCTCTGGTCTGCTGCACGATTCCCAAGGCCATTCGATGGCTATCTTCATCTGCTTTTTCTCTCTGTGATTCAATTTTTGACCAATTCTCCAGTGGAATTTCCTCACTAAAGTTTGTTTTCAACTCCTTCTAATCAGATTAGCTAGAAGACCTAATAACATCCTTATTCTATTTTCTTGTCTCAAGACATCTGCTCCTACATTACCTCTAACTCAAATGGGCTATAAATACTGGAATTTAAAAATATTCATATCTTGGACAACCTGATGGGAGTGTAGAATAAAGTTCCAATTTATAATCTCTTCAAAATGAAAAAGGGTTGGTGTGTGTGTGTGTGTGTGTGTGTGTGTGTGTGTGTGTGTGTGTGTGTGTAGAGTGGGAGGATGATTATTTGTCTCCTTAATTTAAATCTGTCAACTCAACAGGGCACATTTTACCATTAACACCTCTCCTAACTTCTAAATTTACAGTATGCTAGAAGATCATCAAAGTTGTCTCATTCCTTCCTCTAGGGACCCAGAAACAATTATTTAAATGTTTTCCACTTATACTCCATCAAAAGCAGCCCTGAAAGAGTTGAGGGAGTTCATGTAAAGCTTCAGTGCACAATCCTAGACGCAGGGCTGATGGGAGGCCCTGAAATGCAGACACAGGAGATAATTCGCAAAGTTCTTAGAGAGTCTAAGATGAAAAGAATGATATTAGTGCCTATCACTACTGTTCTATAAAAATTCCCCTTGTGACTGATGAGAAGGAGCTCACGTCTTCCAATAAAACATTTAATTCACACCTGACAGTGATTTTCAGAATATGGAACAAGTGATGTTGGTAATTCCATTCTTAGCCCAGGGAAAAGCTGTGCAACAGAATGAGTGGCAATAAAATAAATGTCTGTGGTTCTTGAAAAAGAAAAATTCTGCAGAGAAAGGCCCTCTGGCAAAAGAAGTAAGTCTCATGCACCAGTCTGAATTCCTCTAACTTTCACTGACTTTCAATTAGCAGGTGAAGGAGATTATAAGGCCTGTGCTATTTTTGCATTGGTCTCTCTCTCTCTCTCTCTCTCTCTCTCTCTCTCTCTCTCTCTCTCTCTCTCACACACACACACACACACACATGCACAATTGAACCTTAGCATTTGTGGAGGGAACATTTTTATTGGATTATTCGCAAGTAATTCCTGAAAATCTTTGACTAGTGGTTGTCATTTTCTTAAAAACCCAGATTGAAAAAAAAATAAAATAAAAAAGTTAAATAAAATAAGGGGATGCAAAGGAAGGACCATTTTCTATATACAGAATAGTTAGGATAGATATACAGCTATTTTCGCTTAATTCAATGAGAAGAAAAATTTGTACTAATAGTGTTTGCACAGGATATTGTGTCTGCATCTTGTACTATGGATAACTACTAGGAAAATAACAATGTACAATGTATGAATTATTGAAACTGTCCTATTAATCAGTTTTGAAACTGTGTCATTCCTATTTGTTTCTCAATAAAAATAAAATTTTAAAAAGATAAAAAAAATAGCCCAGACTGAATAGAGGTAGGTGTAGGTGTGAGTCAATCAGTGACTGAGCTCCATATCTATATCTCACTGTAAGATTTACTGTTCTTTATTCATATATTTGGACTAATGTTCACAAATACCATTATCCAAGATGCACACGTGGCTGTGCACATGCCCCCTCGTACACACAGGCACACACACACACACACACACACAACAAATGATAGATTTATAAAATTGACCTTTTAGGAATCTGTACGTTTGCACTAAAGCTGGACAACTACAACCCTCATGGCACCGTAACTGAAAGGCAGACTACCTAGAGAAATGAAATTGTAAAATATTTTGGTTGCCAATAAAACAGATGAAAAAAAAAGCAATTTTCACTGTTGGTACCATTAGGTTTCTCTCTATTTTCCTCCTATAATAAAATTTCCTACTCAGTAACAGCAGAGTACTAATATCCACACACTTTGTAACAGATATTTAGAAAGATGAATTTTAAGCTATTTTGTTCTATTTAACTTAAGTCTACCCCAGGAAGGAACACGTGAAATCAACTGAGATATCTAGGCAGCCGGGACAGATCTTCATTGAGCCAGTCCCTGCAGATCAGGAATGATGGCACTCCTCCAGCTAGGTAGCCAGTACTTCCTTTCAGAGTTCAAGCGCTGCATATACTCAAGTTCATGCACATCTTTTCTCTTTGTACTACTCTTGCAAAGGTCAAATTTCAGTTTTAATAGGCTTCTGAAGGGGTACTTTCTCTATCCTTCCTCTAAATCTACTCTTCCGGTCTATACCTTCCCCAGTGCCTCAGAAGGCTGTCCATCACTGACTCTGTGGATACTCTTGTCCTTCAGTTTGCAGTTCAGGCAACACCTAAATCTCCTGCACATGAAGTGCACCTACTGAGTACCAAAGGGCAAGAATGTTGGTGTTTATTCTGTGATTCAACCCTGCCACAGTATAGTTGATCATCTCCTGAGGCCTCAACTTCTGACAGATGTCCCTCTCTCGCTGCAGCTGTCTCTCCAGGTATCAGCAATGGCCCCTTCCCATTGCCCCTACTGTTAATTAGAAGGAGGACATGTGACCATCCAGTACTGGATTCCTCTAACCTTGTCCATGTCCATGTCATAAGTCTCCTTACTAAATTGGCCGCAACTACTCTATCATCTCTTAAGGGCTTGGCTAATTCACTTATTAGCCAAAGGAGTGAAAATAGAACAGAAAATTATTAAAGCACAATTAATAAGCTTGACTTGTAGAGATCACAAGTCTGTATTTTACCAGGGAAGCCCTCTTAATTCTATACCTCTTTTAACACCCTTTTGGGATCCTCTAAAGCATTTGAATGCATAATAGCTGATCTGCCTAGAAACCATTTGGCCAGGAAGCTCCCCCTGAGACTATTTGTTTATGAGCCTGAGGAATCAGTCAACAACACTTATAGCCAGCAAAACACACACACAGACACACACACACACACACACACACACGCAAGCACACACGCACGCACACATGGACAGTATAGGAAAACAACAAGTTGGATGACTGCATTTTCTTATTAAAGTTTTTATTAGGTTTGTCACATCTAGTCATAACACCCTCACCAGAGAGAAAAATAAGCATAATTCTATTATGTACCTGCCAAGGATAGAATCCCCTTAGGGAGGAAAAAAAGCCCAAGCAATCAGTAGTGTGTTTTTGAAATACCCACTGCCAAAAGAATTTGGCCCAAAGTGAAACTCACCTGAAAAGCAATTGCTTGACAATTAGGCTGAGTTGGATGTACAAACTAATGAAGCTGAATCTTCAGAGTCATTCACTTGTAAAATTTCCTAAAGCTTGGGACCAACACAGCAATATATGTGCATAGTCAATATGTTTATAAAATTTAACCTAACAATTTAATGTTTTATCAGTAGCAATTGCATCCACATTGGGGAATCAGTACATATACATTTTGCATCTCAATCACTTTTACTTCCCAAAGTCTCCTAACCCTCCAGATTCTTTCCTTCTATGGATCCTCTTCCCAAGTATGTACTTCACTGGGGCTGAGTATGTAGCTCAGGGGTGGAGCGCTTGCCAAGCAAGGATAGGGCCATGAACTCAATCCCCAGTATGAAAAAGGAAAAAGCAAAAAGAATAAATAGTTTAAGGATTAAGTAAAGACAAAGTTTGTGATTCCTGGGGCAGGGGGCTACCTGGGAATTTCCTTTGTCTTCCTAATCGTTTAGCTGCCTTTCTCCTTCTACTTACTCAAGTCTAGCTACAGTTCAAAATCTATCTCTCTTTGTTTCCTATCTTCTGTCTTTCATTTTGTTCTTTAAGTTATTTATATTTGGAGTTTCTCTTACTAGAGAATATAAATAAGAATTTTCATCACAACTGACTAATAATGCTATTTTATCCACGGTGGTATTTCCATCATTAGACTTTTCCATGGTGTTAGATAAGATTTCTTTTTTTTTTAATGTATTTAGTACAGAGTCTACCGAGTTTCACTACACAGATTGGACTCATAGTGATCCTCCTGTTTTCAGCCTCCCAAGCACTGGGATTATAGGCATTCACCACTACACTCAGTCTCAGTTGCCTTCTCAGTGCACCCCAGGGGTGGAACAGGCACAGCACGATGGGGATGAAACTCCAGTCCCTGCACCTGCCTAAGCAGGCACTCTGAATCCACTGAGCTATTTGGCTGGTGGTAACTGAGGTTTCTATAGCTCCGGGCATTTTCACAATCTGTCTAAGCACCAGCTCAGTCAGGGGCACACTAGACTTTGATTTACATGCTTTACATCCATGGTTTTCAGTCACCTTCACATGTGATTATTCTGTTGCTGTAGAAGCATTGCGACCACTCACTATGCCAACTCTTCAGTCCCAACGTTATAAGTCAATGTTCAGTCATGGAGTGATCATGTTACTCAACACTGGTAATATGAAATTGGAGCAGAAGTAAAGTTTTAAAAGTTTCACACAGAAGTTAATGTACACAGTAACACGAATGATTTTACTCATCAGACATACAACATTGGAAGTACAGTCACTTCTGGAAGATGTAGCCCAGGAAAAAAGTTAATAATATACAGATACAAAGTTCCTATATCTTTTTTTTTTTAAGTGGGAACCATGAACAAGAAAAAAACAAAATTACTATGTTAAAAGGGTATAAGTCTACAACTGTCTTACAAATAGAGAGTACATACGAATTTTTACTATCAAAAATATGAAAATGTACTAATCATCTCTTCAAGAATTAATTAGAGTCGATCAACAAAAAGTAGTATTAAGAAACAGAATGGAATAGCTCAGCAGATTATTAAAGTGCCTATTATTATTATAATAATAATTATTATATATATTATATATAATAAATTATTATAAATAAATGAATGAATGAATGAATAAATAAAGTACCTGCTTAGGCAGATGCAACAGCAGGGCTTCGATCCCCAATCCCTGTTGTGCTGTGCTGCCCCATTCCCAAGCTCTGCTGAGACAGCAATTGAGACTGGGTGTCAGTACTCTCCTATAATCCCAGCACTTGGGAGGTTGAAAATATGAGAGTCCCTATGAGTCCGATCTATGTAGGGAGACCCTGCAGACGCTGCAGACTCTGTTCTAAAATGTGAAAAAAGAAAGAAAAAAAAACAGAAAGAAAAGAACAAATGGAAATAAGACTTGTATAAATGGGGAAAAGGGAAAGGTTGAAGGGAGTGGATGGGAATGAGCAAAAAAATAAAAAATAAGATATATTACATACAAATTCCCTATGACAAATGTGATCAATGTGGATGACAAGTATGTACTAATAAAAAATAAAGTTAAAAAATAAATTGTATGAATCAGTCTTCAAAATAGCCAACACCCAACAAGTACTGTAAATATTATGTGCTACACACATGTACTAAAAAACTAAAGTAGAAATTTTTAAAAATAGCCCACAGAAAAGATATATGAAAGGCAAATGCCAGGCTGCTAGTGAACAATACAAAAATCATTTCTCTTCTGAATTATTTTGTGTTTGTGGATTTGTCACCTTTTTAAAAATGTATATGTGGTTACCATTTCTTTCTCCAGATATTCAGCTGTATCTAAGTGTATATGCATGACTTTTGATTTTTTTCTTAAAAATCCTCCACTCAAATTGTATAGTTTCAAGGTTCAATAAAGTTGGGTTTCTCTACCAGGAAACACTATGTGTAGTGGATGGAAATTCCAAAATCATATGCTAACACACAAACATACACAATGAGGCATTATCTAGGCAGGAATATAGGGAAGGTCCTCAGTGTTAGAAGGAACAACGCATGTCACAGGGAGCATGCCAGTTCTTATCTGGAAAGAGACGCAAGGTAGCTATACAATGTCCAACACTATCATCTGTAACACATAAACTGTCACCCATTAAAGAACTGTTGAAAATAGACTACTGAAAAACTGCCACCAATTTGTGCCAATTATTATTGGTAATAACAAGAAATGTTCTGGACTGAGAATGAGAATAAACTTTATGAAGCTATACCTATCTATCCAAGCATTTAAAGAAAAACAATTCACTCGCAAACAATTCATCCTCCAGGGTTGGGAGATACCTCAGTAGAATAAGCACTTGCCTAGCAAGTTCAAGAGCCTGAGTTCAATCCCCAGTTCTACAAAAACAGCACACAAAAATAATTCATTGCTCTCTTTGTCTTTGCTGCTATTTTTCACTCTTCAAGTTATAGTACAAATAAATATTGTTTTTAAATTCACCCTGATTTTTTCCATATATCCATTGAAAAGTACTTGGAGTATACAGTTGTAGATATTAGAAAATGTTAAAACTTAAATGGAGAGCTATCGTGTAACCTTTTAAATATTAAAATCTTATACTAAGATATTATTAGTAAATACACATAGAATTTATTGTACTATTTCTAGTGAAACTACTATTGACATTTGGAGGGTTATTCTGAACTTTCCTTTTCTTGTTATTTAATTAAAGCCTGTGGTGAAAGATGCATATATTACCTACATGAAAACTCTCAGAGATTGTGAGGAAAGCCCATTGCTCTGTAGTATTACAGGCTGCCATTAGAAAAAAACACCTGCTATTAATTCTGTCCTCAGAGGAGCTGCACCCACTTTTTAAATAAAAATGAAACATCTCACAAATCAATCTGCTTCTTTGCAGTGCATTTTCTGTATATGGGATTACAGACTGCAATGCATAAATACCATCTTCCTCTTTAAAGAACATAATATGATTACCTAGAGCCTTCATGATCATTTAATTTATGAGTCCCCTTTTAAAGATAAGACACTGAGACCCCCTCTAACCTCAAATAGAATCATACACCTATTTGAATCAAGAGCTTCACCCATGCACTCTCCTAATTCAGGCTATTCTTATCTCTAAACTGTAGTCCATTGACCTAATTTTGGGGGTAGTAAATGGATTAGTCTTAGGATTTAGTTATTTAAGAGACAGTTTCTTTGGAACTTGAGTTAATGATTTCAATTCCAAACACTATCTCTATGCTCACAACAATATACAACCTGTTCTGTGATTTTTTTTTTTGGATGTAAATTTATTTGATATCCTTGCCTCATTTATATATCTCCATTGTCTCTTCAGAAGTAGCATTGATTTGCTAATGCTATCAGTATTTAGTAGCACATAGGTTACTTGTGAAGCCAGGTAGAAGTTTTAAGAAAGAGAACAGTTCCTTTATTACAAGAGTAACACTTTCTAATGGTCTATTGGCACAATAAACCTCCATGCCTTCCCAAGACTATGTTGAACCCTTTGTCTCCAATCTTCATTTTAACCAGTAATTCCTGAGAGCTGGGCCAGGGCATTAATATATAATAAGAGAAAGCAGGGAGCAGAAGAGGAATAGCCATTGCATGCATCAGCACTGCATTAACACATATCCAAGTCTGCATTTCTGAGGAACTATATTAGTGAAGATCTCTTGGTCCCCCTCAACAGAAGCTCACTTGCAATTTAAACATAATAGGGAAGCCACAGGAAGGGCTCTGAGGTGTCTTCGATAAGGGCTACAAGGCAGGGACTGCAGCGCAGACTCTGGGACAACTCACACTGGCCTCCCAGTTTCTCATCTCTGCTTCTTTGTGCATTTTCATTTCACTCTTTAAAACTAACATACCACAGTGAGAAGCATGACTGCCAACAACTCCCCTACTTTATCTGTTGAGGATTCGGATGGAGTTCAAGCTTTGAAAGTCCCAGGGGGAACATAATTGGCCCAGCTCCAGTAGGTACTCTTTCCTAGACAATTCTATTACAGTCAAGCAACAGAACACTCCTCTTTGTTCGTGGTTGAAAAAAGAAAGTGCTGCTTCCAGCAGAAAGGAGAAATGCTTGGCAGATTAAATATTAAAAATAATTTAATATCTTCTAAACTTTTTTCAATTATAGAAGCCATAAGTATATCACAAGAGACAGGATAGTAAAGTGGAGTTGGTCTCTAAAATTCCAGATTTAATAACTCGGAGGTTTTTGTGCCAGGACATTCTCCCATTAAGCTCAGTTGACTTCAGTAACTAATTCACAAAACTGGGAATAAATATTTTAAATTGCCAAAGGCAACAGACTGGTTAGGCATGCAGCAGCCATGAGCATCCACGTGCCGGCCTCATCCATGGGGAGGGAAATTGACTGAAGGTCTTAGCTCCTGTGCTTTGGGCTCTAGTACCTGACTTGTGCCGGGGCTGTCCCTTCTTACACTGACGGAGTGTATGAGGGGAAAGCCAACCCACATTTGGGCGCAAAAACCTACCAGCGTTCTTCCTCTTGATTTTTCAGTTGGCATTGAATTTACTGTATATTATAGTCTGACAGATCTCCCAACTTCTTTTTGCTTCCTGTTGCCTTTCATACAGACATTTCCTTTAAAAAAAAAATCCTTGCCCACTTATTCCCATCTTTCTATCTTCATTTCAGAGGACCTGTACAAATAACACGATGTTATCAAGTTTCTTTATGACCCATGAGATGGAAAGTAAAGAGTCCAGCGGCTAGGGAAATAGCTCTGTAGTCTAAGCACCTGCCTCGCAAGTACAAGGACCCAGGTTCAATCCCTAGTACCACATACCATTCCAGCCCAGCCTCAGACCCACCAAACTGGCCACTGAACCTAGACATGGTATCGCATGCCTGTAATCGCAGCACTGGGGTGGCTGAAACAGAACCATCACTATGAGACCAAACTGCCTAGCTAGGCACTGCACCAAATACACAATTTTTTTTAAAAAAGCACCAAATCCAATTACTGTTTCTAACTATCCCAAAGTCTTCCAAACTTATACCCAAATCCTGTATTTTATAAAAATCTCTTGTAAACAGTGTGCTCATCATGGGTGGTAATTATTTAATGCTTCCTTAACCAAACCTCCCTTTTGAGGCACTTAGGAGAATTAAATCTCCTGACTCCTTCATGGCTAAGGAGGGAAACATATGACAAGCTTGGGATAATGATAATGAGTTTTGACAAGAAAACTCATTTCCAGGCAAGAGCATTAAAATGTGAAACCCTCAGATAAAAATATAGGCTACTCCAAGTGTAGGCTGAAAACTGGAGCCAGTCCATAAGCGATGATTTCCCTATCCAATGACAAGATAGATACACATGTAGAAATAAGTATTTAGAAAATTATATAGTAATTTAACATTATGAAGACATCCAAGAACATGATAAGTAATTTATTTCTATTATATTTTGAAAAGGCTTTAATAAAAAAGGCAAGGTTACCCATAAACAAATACCGCAGATAGTTATGCAAGGTTTTTTTTAGAGATTTCATTTCCTATTGGTACTGTGAAAAATAGTGTTCCAGATGTTGGCCATTCTACCATCTTGAATATAGTAATGACCAAAAAATGGAAACTCATAGCACAATCACCCTGCCACCTTCAGTGCTTAATTAACCCACAATTAAGGGTTAATGTGGGAGATATAATGTAAATAAGAAATGAATTTTTGTTGAATTAAGCCTCTAAGATTGGAAATTTCACTTGATCTTAGCTAAAAGGCGAGAAGCAATTAAGACTGGAAATTTTCCTTTTGCTACTACAAAATTTAACCCATACCAACTGATAGAATCTCATAAATTTAGAACCAACTACACAGGACAAAGACAGAAACTCTAACATATATAATTACAAATCAAAAGAACTCAAGATCTGATGGTAAGGATATAGAGAGAAAGCTGAAGGCCCGGCCTGATAGTTCAATGTACTCAGGCAGAGCACAGAGGCGAGGGTTCAATTCCTGGCAAGTCATGCCAGCGCCACCCCTGGGCTGTGCTGAGACTGTGATTGAGACTGAGGGTGGTGGCATGAGCCTATAATCCCAGCACTTGGGAGGCTGTAAATAGGAGCTTCACTATGACTCCAATCTATATACTGAGACTCTGAATACCCTATAGACACTGCCCTAAATATAGGAAAGAAAGAAAGAAAGAAAGAAAGAAAGAAAGAAAGAAGAAAGAAAGAAAGAAAGAAAGAAAGAAAGAAAGAAAGAAAGAAAGAAAAAAGGAAGGAAGGAAGGAAGGAAGGAAGGAAGGAAGGAAGGAAAGAAGGAAAGAAAGAAAGAAAGAAAGAAAGAAAGAAAGAAAGAAAGAAAGAAAGAAAGAAAGAAAGAAAGAAAACTGAGATGTCAGACTGATCAATAAAGAAAAGTTCTTAAGTGACCACTTCCTTTAACATGTCTAATAAAAAAAGTAATCTTCCTAATACATGCTTTATTGAAAATGTTGGCAAAGTATTGATTAAATTCTGAGTGTAAAATACCAGGCAAGGATAGCTGATAGATAAAATAGACAGATTGATAGATGATAGATAGATAGATAGATAGATAGATAGATAGATAGATAAATGTTTAGTAATTAATTAAGCAAAGTTTAAATGATTTAAATAGTGTGTGTCACAAAAATAGTAAATATGAAGTCAGACTCAGTGTCAGACAATTGCATCCAATAAATGTAAAATAAGCATGTTTATTCCTTCTCTCTACTGTACCTAATTATTTTCATTGACCAGAGAGACAGATTAAATTTAATAACATTTTGAGTATCCAAACATACTCAAAAAGTGAAAGGAAGCAGAGAAAAAAATAAACGCCAGCTATCTACAAGCATCACAGCATTTAATCTTTATAGCATAGTTTTATTTTACATATCACAAAATGAGAATAAAATAACTTTAATTTTTGAATGACTCAGCTTGTAAGTAGTAGTCTTGGAACTCAACCCTACAGCATTTCATTTTACTGTATAGTATTTTTTATTATGACCACAATAAATTCTTCTACAATTTCATCCTTCCAAATAATTAGGCAATAATTCTTGCCTGTATTCATGTATTCTTTTTGCTTAATGGCAAATGCCAGTCCATATATTGGTATACCATACTTTGGACTATCATAACCGGCATTTTCTTCTGCTTTGCCTATAACACTCTGCTCTCTGTCTCTGTCTCTGTCTCTGTCTCTGTCACTGTCTCTATATCTGTCTCTCTCTATCTATCTATCTCTCTGTCTCTCCCTCTCTGTGTCTCTGTCTCTCATTTTTTCTCTCATTTCTCTCTGTTTCTCCTTGTTCATCTCTCTCATTTCTCTCTCTCTCTTTCTCTCTTTCTCTTTCTCTCTCTCTCTCTCTCATGCAATTATAGTCACTCCAGAAGTTACAATTACTATTTTTATGTAACAAATTTTCTCAAACCATGGAGCAATAAGCTAACAAACACTTCATAATATGCTCACAGAATCTGTAGTCAGAAAAACAGAAAGAGCAGAGCAAAACATGACTCTCCATCCACCTCCCTTGCTGCATCATACATGGAGCAACATCTGGCAGGGGAGAAAGTCCACTGTGGGATGACTGGCTAGCAAGGGACAGGAGCCACCTGAAGTCTCATTCACACCACAGCTGGTGGTTGATGCTGCCTATTTGCGGAGCACTATGTGATGTCTGGATCAGGGTTTCTGATAGCACAGCAGTGGACTCCAATAGAACAAAGCTCATTTGTAGGACATGATTATGCCTGGGCTTTACTAATGGAACAGCATTATTTCACACCTCCTCCATTGAAGTACTTAGGTTCAATAGTAAAGACTACAGACCCACCACTCAGTGACACAGCTGTGTCAAGACTACACTGTAAAGTGTGCATGTGATATGAATACACTGCAGGGTCCACAACTGTAGCCATCTTGCTAATTGTTCTCTCAACTAGGCTTATTTGACTTCAGGCATTTTCTGTTTTCTCCTGTAATGGTGTTATTTAATGCATCCCCCAAAAGACTCATTGATATTGAAGGTTTGGTTCCTGAAATGATAGTGGTTGGGTCATAATGGGTCTAACTTGATTAAGCAATTAATATAATGATGTGGTCATAATGCAACGACACTATTGATGTGGTAAAACATGAGTTGGGATCCAATGAGAAGTATGGTTCTTGAAGGCATAGCTCTGAAAACTCTCTCATCCTAGCTCTTTCCTCTCCAGCTCTTTTTGTATCTTTCTGCTTCCTGGCTACACTGAGATAAGAAGCTATCTTCCATCACACCCTCCCACTCCAGTATTTCTGTCTCACCACAGGCCTAAGAATAATAGAACTGCTGGCCACTGATGACCAAAGCCTGTAAAACTGTGAACCAAACTATTTTCTCTTCAAGTTTTATTCTCATATATCTTGTCAGTGACAGAAAGCTAATACATTTCTTGACTACTCTTCCCCCAGGTGTCTGTTACACTAACTCTCATGTGTCCTTCAAGCCTTTACTCAAATCTCAGCTTTTAAAAAGACCTACCTTGACCAGTGACAAAGACAGTGTTCTGGAGCAAAATGTGTCAAGTTCCTGTGAACTCTTTTCTCAACTAGGCATTGACCTTTGCCTTCATCTTGCCTGTGGTTATCTACTGCAGTGTTTGGACAGATTTTGCTAAGTGTTGCCCCATTTTCTAACTTCTTTAATTTTCTTAGGTTACCTTTTTAAGCTTGCCACTGATTTCCTGAAAAAGTGGAAAGATGTTATCATTTCCAGTTGATTTGCTCTATACATTTGTTAAAAATTACCTTGGACAGAACTACATTACCCTGGTATTCAGACTATCTCAGCAATAATTAGAGGTGGCAAAGGGCTTGAGAACCATTGCTAAAAACTTGGTATGGCCTCTCTACATCTTGCCATTTCCTGTCAAAGAGAAGGCTTTTATTTCACCATTGCTGTATATATTTAATTTGGGTAAGAAGATGGGGCTTTTTGAAAAGGTACAAATGGAAAGTAGAGAATTGGAACTGGGTAAGAAATATGGAAAGCCAGATAGCTGTCAAGAGAAGTAACTGCTGATGGGGGCCAGGGAGATGGCTCAGTGGAATAAGCGCTTCCCTGGCAAGCACAAGGGCCTGAGTTCAATCCCTGGTTCCGCCAAAAAAAAAAAAAAAAAAAAAAAAAAGAGAAGTAACTGCTGATCCACAAAAACCTCATATTTATAAAACTTAATTCCACCACCTAATGATGACAGTGATAACAATGGCAATAAAAGAAAAAAGAAACCTCCATTTAGGACCACAGCTGATAACTGAACCTAATAGGTCTTTCTCTTTCCCAACATAGAAATTAGATATGCAGCTACTTTCTCTTAGTTCAATGAGAAGAAAGGTTTGTACTAATAGTGTTTAGTCAAGATGTCATGTCTGCATCTTGTGCTATGAATAACTACTATGAAGACAACAATATTCAATGTATTAATTATTGTAAATGTCACACTAACCTGTTTTTGAAACTATATCATTGCTATTTTATCTTTTTTCTCATTAAAATAAAAAAGACAAAAGAAATGAAAACAACAAAAAAGGAATTATGAATTAATCTCCTTTATCTCAATAAATTGATGGCTGTCTTTGAGTGTTAAAGGTAGACTACTGAATCATAGTTTCTCAAAAGACAATAAAACAGAGAATTTTATACTGTCTAAAATAATATGTGAACAAGAATTGGAGATGACAATATAAAAAAAAGAAGGTGGGTAGAGATGAAGAAGAGAGCTGAAAACTTAGGGTTACAGGAGTCTACAGAAAAATGTCAGTGGTGTAGAATAAATGTTTTTTCCTCCCCAAATTCAAATATTAAAACCTAATCTTCAATAAGATTGTATTTGGAGATATTTCAGAGGTTATTTGGTATGAGATTGGTGTCCTTATAAAATAAAACTTAGAAAATTCCCTTATCCCTCTGCCATCATGGATATATGAGCACCTATGATCCTGCAAGAAGGCTTTTACCAAACATCAAGTATGTGGGCACTTTGCTCTCAAACTTTCAACTTCAAGAACTGTAAGAAATAAATTCTTATTGTTAATAAGCCATATAGACAATGATGCTCTGTTATTCCAGCCTGAACAGAGTAAGACAGTCAGCCAGTAGGAAAACCATAATGACAGGGAAGCTAAGGGCCACTTGCATAATTGTAAATCATTTATACTAGTTGTTATGGTTTGTATAATTGCACACCCCACCAAGCCTCCTGCAGCCATAGGCCTGCTTTTGGAGCTTGTGATTGATAATTGTGGGTGTGAGGCTGGCCAGATAGTTCAGCAAATTTGCAGACAGATGCAGTGGTAGGGAGGGTTCGACCCCCACCTGCCATGCCAGCCCCGTCCCAGGAGCACACTGAGATGACAAGTGAGACTGGGTGTGGTGACCTGTAATCCCAGCATTTGGGAGGCTGAAAAACAGGAAGGATTGCTACAAGTCCGATCTGTATGGGGAGACCCTGGAGACAATGTACTAAACACATAAAAAACATAAAAAATAAAAAGTAAATTGTGGGTGCAGATTCTGCACCTGCAGGGGGGTCATTTGCAATACAAGGTAAGGAGAGATGAGTCGCTAGCTAGCTGTCTGAGCTGCTGCCACTGCATTTTGTTCTTGCTCTTGCTCTCGCTCTTAAACTGTTTTCTGCCACCATGAACTGCATGATGCATAGTCTATGGCAGGTTTTGCCCTACATCAGCAGAGTTGAACCCAACATGGTTGCCTCCAAAGGCCCCAAAGGCTAGTACATGTATTATCTGTTCCTTGCAAGCAATATTTCACCAACTTCTAAACATCTGTCAAAAAAATTACCCAAATTTACCGTGTTTCTGATCACTTCTAACCTATCTTACATATTTCTTCAAAGGTCAATGGGTCTGAGTTTTATTTGTCATAAGGAAGGTTTGCTCCTACATGATATGATTTCAGTTTCTCTTAAAAGAGGAAATAAAATAGCCCCTTCTGCCTCCATTTGAGTGTGTGTGTGTGTGTGTGTGTGTGTGTGTGTGTGTGTGTGTGTGTGTGTGTGTATGTGTTTTGTACAGGGTCTCAATGTGCAGCTCAGACTCATAGTGACCCTCATGTTTTCAGCCTCCCCAGTGCTAGGATTACAGGCATGTGCCGCCACACCTAGATTTGGTGGTGGCTGGTGCAGCATGCCCAGAAGGGGCCAGTGTGGCATTTGATCCGGGGATCAATCCTGGTCCCCGCGTTTGCCTCATCAGGAGCTTAGTCTGCTCAGCTATCTCACGGGTCCTCTCCATTTTCACATTTACATGCCTCAGTTTTCTTGAGGAAAAAAAATTCTTCCAAGCTGTGAGGAAGGACAAAGCTTAAAATGAAACACGCCACAGAAAAGAACAATAAAGAGTTAACTGCATGTGGAAGTAGTGACAACCAACGATAGATTCCGAGCCCTGAGCAGAGCAAGAGACCAAGTCCTTTATTTGTACCCAAGGAGGAAAAAATAAAAGGGATGCTTCAAAATGAGGTTAGCACAAAACCAGACCGTGTTTGCCTGAGGGCACCAGGCACCTAACTCAGTGCACTTCCGGGTTCACTCTCCCTTCCCACCTCTGACCTGTTTCACATTGTGTTGTCTGAGGGTGGGGAGTAAACTGTGTTGGTACAAGAGTAACCTCCTACCAACCTGTGTTGGCTCCAGGAGCAATGGTTATATCTAAAGCTGCTGGGTGGCCAGTGTTTAACAAGCTTCTTCTTGGAATATCACCACGCTGCCCTCCCTCTCTCATTCTTACTGCCATACCCCTTATAGCCTCAATTGATTTGTAAAACTGTGATATGAATTTTTTACAAGAAAAATGTTGACCAGAATGATAAAATAAATAAGGACTGTCCAGTACTCATGTATTAATTATACTTTTCCAGAATCCCACAAAAAAGTCAATGTGTCAATATAAAAGGTTAACCAGAATTTAGAAGGGTCATGAAAACTCCTATAAGAGGGATTCCACTTGAAATCATGCAAATTACTAAGGGTGAAACGTTTGGGCAATTAGTTCACTCATAATTTAACACAATTTGAAATGGGAGGGCCGTCTATTCCTTCTAAAAAGAGAAGACAACACTCCCACCAAACAGCACTACTTCCTCCTACCAGTCAAGTCTTATGAACACAGAGCAGCATTTTCCAATCAAATGATTCTAATTATTACCATAAGTAAAAGAGTTAAGGAGAGTGCTATGTGCTGTCTAGGAAGAGAACTCATCCTTGTGAACATGCCAATGTTTTCTTAGATAAGAGCAGTTAATTTTCATTATTCATAATGTGTAGATTCTATAATGCCATCAGAAACACCAAATTAGCAAATACTGCAGCATTGCTCCTGGAGGAAATACAGGGTTACATTGCTATTATATTTTTTTGTGGGGTGATCAACACAAAACATTGTCTTATATATAGTTCTGGCTCAGGATACCTTACTTAATATGTATCATTGGTTTATCATTGAACACATGATTCACAGTATCATAAGTCATGCTTAAAAAAAGCTTGTGTAACACATGTTTTCTTTTTTAGGTTTTTTTTTTTTTTTTTTTTTGTACAGGGTCTCACTATGCAGCCCACATTCATAGTGATCCTCCTGCTTTCTGCCTCCCTAGTGCTGGGATTACAGGTGTGCGCCACCACGCCCGGATTCCATGGCCAGCTCAGTGCACCAAAAGGCAGGGCTGGCACAGCATTCGGAACCAGGAATCGAACCCTGGCCACCGCGCTTACCTAAGCAAGTGCTTAGTCCGCTGAGCTATACCGCCATCCCTAACACATGTTTTCTTCATCAAGGCACAGCACAGCCTTCTCACACTTAGAACACTAGACAATGCTTCACTAGTTCATGTAGAGCTATTTCAAACAGCAAAATCATCAACAAAGAACCAAGAAAATGAAAAAAATAAAAATGGTACTAAATAAACTTTAAGAGGGACACTGGTTACAGCTGAAACAAGAAGGAAGAGGCATCCTTGCTTAACTTCAGCAAGAAGTGTGCCAGCTAAGAAACTGTTCTGCCACCCTGCTCATGCATACATCTAAGGACCACTGAGAAAGTACCCAAGTAATGATTTTGGGCTTATAAATAACTTTAGCAAGTATACTGCTATGATCTGACTGTATGATCCATATGTTGGAATTTAATACGTAATGTGATAGTATTAAGAATTGGAGGGTTGGCCAGATAGCTCAGCAGACCAAAGCACCTGCTTAGGCAGACGCAGAAGCCGGGGTTTGATCCTCAGGCCTGCTATGCCAGCCCTGTCCCCGGCTTGCACTGAGATGGCTATTGAGACTGGGTGTGGTAGTGCATGCCTGTAATCCTGCTGCTTGGGAGGCTGAAAACAGGAGAATCGCTACAAGTCTGATCTATGTAGACCCTGTACCAAATACATAAAAATAAAAGAAACTAAAAGTAAAAAGGGTTGGAGCTTTTATAAGATAATTGAGTGATAAGAGACTTATTATAAAGTCACGAGCTTGAAAGAATGGCTCTCTGCTGCTCTTCCTCTAGGTGAGGACACAGCTCTCACCCCTTGCCACTCTCCTCAACAAAGCTGCACCTGAAAAGCAAAGTAGGGCCCTTAGCAGGCACTTAGCCTACCAGCACACTGACCCAGAAATGTGAGCAACAAACTCCATTATCTCCAAGTTACCTGATCTGTGGTGTTATATTATAGTGACACAAGTCGCCTAATGTTGAAATTGGTACAAAGAAGTACTTCAAGTAAAAACTTAAGAACAGTAGTCCTCCTTTATCTTCAAGGACATATTCCAAGAAGAGCAGTAAGTGCTCTGAATATGAATAGTACCTAGCATCATTCTACTCTGTTTCTTTTGTATACATGTGAACCCAAAGTGATACCTATTCTGTTTTAGCTAACCATGTATAATGCTCTGTGGCTACAGATCTTGCAGTTTGAGGTATGACAGCTAAACTAGCAAAGATTCCTCTTTCTTTCATCACAATTTCATGGGACAGGTTTGTTTTTTACCATGAACTTCAATAATTTCAGCATAAAAAATTTTTCTCTTCACTCATTATGTTGCAAACTTTTACTTTTTTACTTAAAGATAGCTTCTTACTGCTTCTGTTTAGAATGCCTGAATTACTACTTTTGGGTTCCTTGTGCTTGGAGGTCCTTATTAACTTTAATAAGGGCCACTTGAACACAAGCCCTGTGATATTGTGACAGTGGATCTAATAACAAGCATAGCTACTAAGTGACTGACACACATATACAGTGGACAACACAAACCATATGCTTAGGACAAAGAGACAGTTCAAATATGACCCAAGACAAGACGCAAGGGTGTGAGATTCCATAATACTGGCACAGTGTGAAGTTTAAAATTTAAAATTTATTTCTAGAATTTTCTACTTAATATGTTCAAACCACAATTAACTGAATAATAAACTGTGAGAAGGAAGACTGTGAACAGAGGGTAGCTACAAAATGTGGAAGAAGCTTTGGAACTACATAACAGAAGTAGAAAGAGTATTACATTAAGTTCTAGACTGTCTCTCAGCACACTCTTGTGTTCAGAGGTAGAGCTTTTGGAATGAGTGGATCACAGGAGTAGCATACTGATCAGTGAATTACTCTAGTGATTTCTTCAGAGGAATGTATGGTTTAAAAAAATGGGAAGTTCATGATATACTTCTCTCTTTGTCTCTGATCAAGAGAGGCAGGTCACTGGGAAGTTGATGATACATCATGGTCTTTGTCTCCTTCTTTCTCTCACTGCTTCCTATTCCCCATGATGTGAGCAAGTTTCCTCCACCAAGCCATTTTACTATACCCACCCTGCTTTGATGTCAACCAACTATTACCTGAGTCCTCTAAAAACACAAGTTGAAATAAACCTCTCTTCTTTTAAGCAATGGGTATTGAGTATCTCATCCAGTGATGGAAAATAATTAGAACACAGTGTTTCAGAGTGTGTGCTAGAAAGAATTCAGGCTCCTTTGAATGGTGAGTTAAGGCTGAATCTAGTAAGAGCTTAAATAAAGAAAGCTAGAAATAGACTCTAAGCTTCATATCAAGGACCAGTAATGTTAAATAAGGAGATTAGTATGGCTATCAGAAAGGCAAATGCTCTTCATAAAGACAATGGAAGAATGACTTCATATTTTGAAGACATTTGAGTCTGTTGTTTGCATGAAGGCCAGAAACCAGGAGAAGAATAGTTTAAAGAAAAAAAACCCAGGTTACCTGGCCCTGGAGGCTCCATGCTCAGAGTTACCTCAAGTCTCTGCTTCTAGCATTTCAGCATAGCTCTCCTGAACCACTGCAATTGTGGCCCAAACAGGCAGAGCTGTTCAGACTGATGTCCCAGAAGGAATAGATAGTAAGTGAGTTATGCTAACTGTGCAAACACATAGTGAAAGACATTTGGAGACACTGCCACCTATATTTCAAAAGATGAGTCAAAAACACTCAGGATCCAGAGAGAGAGATCTGTCACAGAGGTGGAACCACACAGAGGTCCCCCACAAGGAAGCAAGAGCCTCAAATCAGGCCTACTGAAAAGAAAGTGCCCTAAGGCAATATCTAGTAGAGTCACACAAGTAGTTATTGCAAAGCTGTGTAATTATTGAGCCTCCAGCATGAGGCACAGCCTGAAGAGTTGCATCCTGAGAGAGCTGCTCTGTGGGCAGCACCCCCAGGTTATGGTAGTGGGGGTTTTCAGGGCTTTCACCACCCACCCCTTTCCAAGAATAACCAGAAAGCAGGACCTGAGAACAAAGATTATTATGAAGAATCAAGATATAGGTTACTTGCTTTCTTGGATTTCTTTCTTTATTTTGAATCTTATATTCCTCTCTTCTTTTCTATTGTTCTATTGTATAATCAGAGTGTCTATCCTATGGCTGGCCCACCATTGCATTTTTGAAGTCCATAACTTTGAAACTCACAGGTTCACAGCTGAAGGGAAATTTTCTTAAGACAGATTTTACCTTAAGTCACACTGCTTCTGCTGTAGGTGAGATCCTAGACTTCAGTTAGTACCATAACAAGTTTAGAGTTTTGGTAATGGGGTAGAATGAATACGTTCTACATGAGAAAACAACACACTGAAGGGGCAGAAACAGAATGCTATGCTCTAAATGTGGCCCCCAGAGTACATTATTGAACTTGATGGCCAATGTGAGAGTAGAGTAGAAGTGACAGTTTTAGAACATGATTAAATCATGAGGGCAAAGTCTTCATGAATGGAATGAAGAGCTTTTATTCCACTGATGATAATGGTGTGAAGGCTTACTCTTTTCTGGCTGGGCACTACATATGTGACAACATTCAACCTCTCCAGATGATGTAGCCTATGTTTCCTTTTTGAATGAAAAAAGCAGGCCTCTTGAGGCACTGAATCTTCCAACACCTTGGCCTTAGTCTCCTCAGCCTCTAGAATCATGAGAAACAATTTCCTACTATTCATAAATTACCCACTCTGTGACATTTTCTTACAACCCAAATGGAATAAAACCTAGGTATATTTGCCTATAATAAGGATTGACTACAATATTTCCCCTAGGAATAAGATAAACAGCAAATAATACCTTGAAGGATAATACAAACACACTGGCATTTCTAGACTATGTAAGCTAAACATTTTAATTTTAAAGACCTCAGGCACAGGAATCAAATACGGTGAATTTTTAAGGGAATGTCAAGTTGGACAGTCGGTATGAATGATTATTGAATGGGGAAAATGTTGACTGCTTTGTTACCTGGCAGGCATTGTGTAAAACAGTGGCTGTGGTTGACATGCAGAAAGCTGGCATGCTAATTGATTTCCCAGCTCATGAAAACTAGCACCCCGAATCCAATCTCAAGCAGCCTTAAGGGCTTCTCACAGTGCCCTTCAAAACAATCTTCAAACCTTAGGTCCACTGACCTTCACACTATTAAGTCTTTTGATAAATAAAATGTTCATGTATAATGAGCTTGGTAAAGGCTTCAGTCAAAAGAAGCCAACAATTGAGAAGTCAATAAAAGTCAGTTTTAGCTGTTTTGCCTGTTATCTAAAAGATAGTTTTTTTTTCTCCCATGAAAATCTATTTTCTGTAGACTGAGCATCCTTCTAGGTTATTAGATTATAATTTTATTGGTTTGGGGCTATTTTTTAACCATTTGAGTTATAAGTAACTGATAAATTTGTAAATTCTGTCTGGCATGGTGAATATTTAACTGGCTCCTCTAACCTCCAGAGGAAAAATAGATTTTGTTTCCCTTGGCAATTTATTTCAACTTGCCAGATAAGTTTGTGCTTTTTTGACATTCTTTTGAACAAGTTATAACACCTGCCTGCTTCCCTCTGACAGGGAGAGAATGCTTTTCCTCTGTCTTCTTAGTTTTCCTCCTCAGGGCCAGCAAATTAAACTAAGAAAATAGAGATTACTAAGAGAAATGTCAATTTCTATTAATATTTATGTATATGAGTTCACAGGAAAAAAAAGTGAACCTTATGGGAGTGTCTAGACCCAAAGGCTTGTATCCCATTTTAACAAGGAAGTTTGGGCTTCTAGGGCTGATAAATTATGACTAAAAAATATATGAAGGAATCCATAAATGATAATAAGCATTCTTTTAGTAAGTTTTGCAAACTCATATTGATGCCACCACTTCTTAACAAAGGGAAGCTGGAGAACACTGTCTTTATCTGTTGATTCTCAGTTGCCTCCGATTGAAGTCCTTATCCCAAAGTGGCATATCTGGGAATAGCATGTTCAATCCCCTTTACTTCGTATGTGAGCAAAACAAAATTGTTAACACATGTTCATTGTAAAGTCCGTATAATTTCATTACCTTAACTTCCCATGAAAATTATGGTAGATCTTGCCCTACCAGCTGAATTCCATTCTGCTCCGTGGGTGGAATGTGAAAAGAAGGAAGTAAGAAGCTTCCTGTAGGAAGCCCTGTAGGACACAATTCCAGCAGAAATTACAGAGCAAGGATGCTGTCTGCTGTAAGTGTGAGGAGTTCTGCAAGTGTGTGTGGGTGGGGGGTGAGATGAGGAAAGGGGCCTTCTAAAGTGTTCCTATGTCCTAATTTGGGTTAAAGAAGGGGGATTCCTGAAGCAAGCACAAGTACAAAAGGCTAGTAACAGCTTCCTCAAAGATTTTAGTTACTTTAGATGGTGCTCATTGTCAGCACAGCTCTCTGAAGAGCTTTCCAAAGAACTCATGAATTAAAAACTTACACTTCTAAGAGTCTCTCAAGGAGCTCCTCTAGGCTAGTTACATTGTCAGGAGCCACATGCAACAGCTCTGATTAGTTACTGGAAACCAAATAATCCACTGTTCAGAGATGATTTAGCATAGCTGCCTGTTGAAATGATACATGGCTATGTATCTTTGTGTGTGTGTGTGTGTGTGTGTGTGTGTGTGTGTACGTGCACACACAAGCACAGGTATGTGCGCTGGTAAGCAACTCAGTTTAGTTTTTTTTGTTTTGTTTTGCTTTGTTTTCAGTACTGAGATCAAACTTGGGACCTTGCATTTGCTAGGCAGGCACTTAACTGACTGAGTTATATCCCTGGCTAGTTTCATTTCTTCACCCATTTGTAGGAACCTAATTCCTTCTCAAAACAGTTTTTATGCTATCATGATATACTGAGGACACATTTCTACAGGTCAGTTCTATTATTACTTAAAAGGTAAGCTGGGTATGGTGGCACACACACCTGTAATCCCAGCAGTTGGGAGGCTGAGGCAGGAGGGTCATTGTAAGTGTGAGACCAGCCTGGGCTGCAAAGTGAGCTCAAGGCCAGCCTGAGCTGCATAGTGAAACCGGCATCAAAAAAGACCGAAAAAAATTAGAAATAAATAATTTGGATCACTATAGAGGATGTGAATATTCTTAATTCCACAGCCTCACTTCTACTTGGTAGCATTGGCTTTATTTTAACTGTTATCAGGAAGGCTGAAGACTTTCATGTATTTATTAGTTATTTCAATTTCTTCTTCTGTTAAATGTTTATTTAGTTTCTATGTGTGAAATTCTATTGACTTTTATGGCTTTTTGTATTTCATATTTGTAGGATTCTTTATATATTTCAAACCTAGGCTCTGGCTGTCTAGAACTATTCTGTCAGCCAACTCTTAAAATTTTCTTTGTTTCACTGAGCTCTTATTTTTATTTATTTTTATTTTTTTGTTTTTGTATTTTAGGGAAGGGTCTCCAGGGTGTTCAGGGTCTCATCACTAGATTGGACTAGTAGTGATCTGCCTGTTTACAGCCTCGCAAGAGCTGGGATTATAGGCACGCCCCACCACATCCACTCTCAATTGTCCTCTCAGTGCACCCCCAGGGTGGGGCCGGCATGGAAGATCCAGAGATGAAACTCCTGGCCCCTGGGCTGCTTGCAGGTGCTTTAATCCACTGAGCTATTTGGCTGGCCTTCTTAATTTTAATGTGATAGAAAAATTTGTGTTTTCTTTTATAGTGTTTTACTGGTCTTAGAATCTCTCTCAATTGTGGCTTCATGAAGATATTTTCTTGTTTAATCTTTTAAACTTAGTTTTAGCTTCCACATTTATATCTTCAGCATACTGAATATTTTGTGTATAGGAATATTCTTGTTCTTTTTTCCAAGCTAGGTTTTTCCACCTCCAATGTATTCTGAAGTCTCAACTCACCTTACAGTAAATCCCCTTTTTGCCTCTAATAGCATAAATTTCTGCTGCTTTCAATCATTACCATAACTGATAAAATGTACTACTGCCTTAAATCTTCTTTCTGGAGTTCTGCCTCTTAACCCTAGTTCAGCTCTGTGCCCTGTGACCAGATGCAGACTGGTTTTTGTCCATAGTTTGGACTATGTCCAGGGATCACCATACTCTTGGGCCTCAGCCAGCAGAATACCTCATATTTCAGAACCTTCTGCTGGATTAGTTCCATCAGCCCTGGTCCCATTGCCCAGTTTCACTGTAAGTAAAAGACCATGCCTCACTAATTCCCAAGATATAACATGAAATTGGAAGCCAGCCCTTAGACACCCAGCTGGAAGAAAGAAAGGCCCACAGAAAACGGTCTACAGAGATAACATTCATAAGCCATTGCCAATTTTGACATCATCTGCTAAAGCAGACAAGTGAAAGCAGGCTGAACTCCCAGTTGGGGATTTCAGATCTTATTGCCATTCTTTGTCTCTCCTATCAGGAGACCATGCAGGAAGATTCACACTTTACTTCTTTCCAAGTGGTTTATTGATTTGTGGATTCAGTGAAATGTGCATCAATTGAACTAAGTATTCCCTTTAAGCAAAGGGGGAAATTCACTGTGCTGAAATTAGCAGGCACAACAGAGCTGCCTCTTAAGAGTTCAGCCGCAGCACAATAGATGTACACAGTATGAGGGCAATCTGGGGATTAAATAGCTCCACTTTATCCCAAGCCATCAAAAGCCAACATGCTCTCATTTCTACTTCCTTTGTCCCCCTCCTCCTTTCCCACTCCCCAACACACACATTTCAAAGAGATTATGTGCACTATTTAACACAAAATAGATATCCTCCCATCTTCTAACTCTCTTTATACCTCTGGATTTTATTTTTGCTCACTGCTTGAATGTGTAGCAAACTTTGATTTTTTCTTTCTTCCTAGAGATAACTATTTAACCACATCTTCTCTGATCAAACCACAATGGGAGTAATTGCTAAGACAAGATGAGATGGCAAATATGCTACATTTAATCAATGATTTCTTTTTGTGAAAAGTGTAACTGCTATTCTTACACATGGAGCGATTAAACTGTCCTGTTGTTTGGTTATTTTTTCTTTCTTTCTTCCTTGACAAGTAGTGACTAATTTTCTTCCTCCTACTCTGTCTAGTAAATTATACTTCACAATTTTATAATATTTATAGACTTCCACATCTTCTGGAATGATCACTTTATTTCAAAACTACAAACAAGACAAATGAGACTAATAGTGTTATCTAATTTAAGCTTCCTGAGTGGAAAACTGAGGCCCTGAAGGAATGAATGAACAATGGAAGGTGAAGTGAAATGGTCTGATACTTTATCTGCCTCTCTGGCTGCTGCTTTTCCAGATGATTATCTTACATTACAAGGCTCTGTATGTGATTGTGAAATTGACTCCGTAAAACTCACACCCATAACAAAATAACACCTGCAACCCTGACAATATTCATATCTCTTTCCTTTTCCACCTCTTTTCACTGACAAATAATAGTTGTACATTTTACAGTACAATATTGAGTATCCTGAGTTCATCAATACACAAGTTATAAGTTTACCAAAATATATGCATATCTTTTTTAACCATCTGACTCCATTCTTACCAAAATTGTCCCATTGTATGAACTATAAAGATATAAATTATAAATTTATCATGTACATTCTAGCATGATGAATCTAATCTGATTTGAGAGATAGTTTTGAGCAGTTCAGATTGAAAAGTTATTTTATTCATTATTGAGAATGAAAAGCTGAACATATTCCAATAAAAAGTGTTCAAGTAAGAAAAGTCAAATTCCAGTCTTTATTTATTTATGAAAAGAAAGGGTGAATAAATAGGCTTTCTGGGAACATTCTTATGTCTTTATATATGCACAAAAGAGGCTAGAGAAGATTGGTTTCAGGGCAAAAAATCTGGTAACACAAATTTGTCACTTTTTTAATACTTAGCTCACATTTCAAGAGTAGGTGGCTTTTTAGTGCTTAAATATAAAGGATAAGTTTAAACAAGATTATGTGAAATGATATTAAAGGGTTCAAGAAAATTTATCATATATGTGTAAATTTAAACATCTTTGTTTCTTTATTGATTCCTTTGAAAGTACAAAGGCAATTCTCTTTTTTATGCTATATTTCATTTCATGCAGTTGTGAATGCACTCTCCATCATGCACATAACAACTACCAGGCATTCCCAGTACCAGGCCAGAGACTGTAGCTGTGGGGTGAGAAGTATCATCTCAAAGGGAAACATGACAGACTGGCAGAAGGAAAACCAATCAACACGTTGAAAAGCAAAGCAAGCTCGCTGCATTTTGAATCTGAACTTCCATGCCAATCTGACTGACAATGCACTAGAAAACAAGACCTCTGAAATTCAGAAAATCTCCAGTACTGCTCATAAGAATCACCCGAATCTCTTTACCTTGCTTAAAGAATGTTCCCCTCTTGCTCTATTTAAACTACTTTTCACCACCCTTCTTTAGAAAAATTATATAGTGGCTTCATAAACTTCAGTTTTCCATGAGTTTAATCACCAGCTCCACCGTCACACCTACATAAAATATTCCAAGAAAGAAGAAATTAAAACTTTTAAAAGAAATATGTTTGTTATAAGAGAAAACATCCAGTCTCCTCAGTAAACCATGACTCTGGCTCAGGAAGATGCGATTCACAGTATTTCAAAAACTATACCTCCCTCCTTGCCTCAAGTATGGAACAGCGAATGTCAAACTGGTTATGTCCACCATGCCAGTGATGGGCCTGGATGTGTACACAGAATCCAATTTTAGTAGTGGCATCTGGAGAAAAATGGCCTAAGGACTATCTCTACGATAAAAAAGAAAAACAACTATTAATGCCTTTGGAAGTTGTGGGACTGCCTTGGACAAGAATGTGATGTCATCTTATGACCATGAGGAGAAAAACATAAAAATAAAACCAACATGCTGGCTATCGTACAGCAAGAAGATAAAGGGACCTAGGTGCTAGGTGATGTTATAAATCTATGTTGTAATACTGGAACTTCCCTGAGCTTTCCTTAAACTGAAACAGAATGTCCCTGTGGCTTTATCCTCTTTTAGACTTTCTGGAACCACTATTGTTCTCCTGGCCTATTGATCTGTGCACATTTTTAATTTCTCTATTTTAAACTTTTGTTGGCCTTAAGTAATCTAGCTCAAATTCACTTTCTCACTTCTCACCTCATCTACACGCCTTTCCAATTTAACAGCACCAAGAGAATGCACAAGTGCAAGCTGATAGACAACACCCTATCTGAGCAAGTCCGCTGCCACATCTTAGCGACTCTTTTTTTCAGGGTCTCACTACACAGCTCAAATGCATAATGATCCTGATGTTGTCAGTCTCCCCAGTGCTGCAATTACAGACGATCGCCACTAGGCCTGACTCTGTCGCCAGCTCAGTGCACCCAGGGACAGGTTCTGCATCAAATGTGGTGCTAGGGACTGAATCCTAGATCCTGCACCTGCCTAAGCAGGTGCTTAGTTGGCTTAGCTATCTCACTGTCCCTTCTAGTGACTTCTAAGAAGACAGAGGTGTGAGGTCTACCTCATTACACACTGCAAACAAGTGGACATAGAAATCATTCACTGCATGATAACTTTTGGACAAAAGTAATTTAAAAGGTGAAGTTCATAGAAGTTTTAATCTGATGATGTTTCAGGGTCACTATCATGATACATGTACAGCACAATGCTCCTCAACTTATAATGAGGTTGTGTGCTTATGAACCCATCATAAACTGAAATAGCATAAGTCAAAAATGCATTTAATATAAGTAAGGCACCAAACCACATAACTTAGCAGCACAGGGCACTGTAAAGAATCAGTTGCTGCCTCTCAAGGCAAGAGGGCTGCTGGGAGCTGCCCGGCACTTCTAGAGAATATCAGATTTCATATCTAGGCTGGGGAAAAGATCAAAATTCAAAATATGATTTCTACTGGATGCCTATTGCTTTTATACCACCCATAAAGTAAAAAGCCAAAGAGTAAGTCAAAAACATTGTATCAGGAACATCTGTGTTGATTTTGGCCTCATGGGAAAAATCTGTAATAAGTCTCTTTAGAACCTGGTAGACACAAACTTCTAAAGAAATAAAATCATTAATTCCAATTCTATGCAGTTGTCTGAATAAAAACTTATATCAGAAAAAGCTATGGTAAAATGCTATTTATACAGCCAAATAATGGAAACCATCTAAATAATAAACAATGGAATAAAGTATAATCAATAATTTATTGTACCACCATATAATTAAGATAGTATTTCAATACTTTATTACAATAGAAAATGCTGATTTGTTATATAATGAAACTATGGATAAAAAGCATACAATGTATTTGTTAGAGCTATATTTTTATAAGATCACATATAAGGAAAAGGAAAATGTGAAAGCAGTAACTATATGTAATATTAAAAATGTTAAATTTTCATTTTATCCTTTTATTTTTCAGTGCTTTCCAAATTTCCTTTCACAAAAGTTTAGTAGCTGTTAAATCAAAGTCCATTGCCATAGTTGTGTGATGGGCCGTTCTCTTTTAATCTGGTTCAGCTTAAACTTGGACCAGAACTTGTCAAATGCCCTCAAAATAAACAAGGCAGAATTAGTAAACATAATAGTAAGCTAGACAATGACTGGAGTCTCAATCTAAACAGCTCAGGCTTTTCAAATTATCAGGTATGTATTAGAAAGTGGAGACTGAGGTAAATCACCAAATCTTTAACTACTTGCTTTTGTTTACTATTTGGATTTTTAAAATTTGGAGTAGTTCAGTGTTGAAGTTACAAAGATATTTGAGATTTCACAGAATATCAAGCAGGACGTTCTGGCAGAGAGACACACAGAAGCAAGTTAACTGAACACCTGTCTGGATTACGTTTGTGCTGGAGCAAGGAACTGCTTCCAAACAAGGGCCCAGATTTTTAACATAAGTGTGTCTGGTTTTGTAGCCTATTGGATCCCTCTACCAGCCTGGAAAGAAGAGGAGAAGCATTGCCACTGACACTGGATGAAAGGATGCTTGGGTCCCATTAAGAATCTCTTACATGTCTCTAATCCTTTCTTCCAAGACTGCAAGGAGTCACTCAACTAGCAACAGGGATTAGGGCTCCTCAGCTGCCTTCTAATCTCCCACTTGCCTGGAGAAATGCCAACATATTAACATTTAAATCACCAGAAAGGGAATTGGATCTCTCTGAGTCATTTCTATCCTATTGAGACTATTTCTAGTTATAGCTTCAAGCTTCCCAGGGGAATGGCATACCTCAGTCTATTAGTAGCAGGCTCACCTTACATGGAAACAGCTGAAGCACTGTGGAATAAGAATTAGATGGGGGAATCAGGAAGCCTCACTTCTAATTGTGAATCTTCTAGGAGGAGCTTTAACCTTAGGCAATCTACAAAAATATTCTCAAGTCCACAAATTCCTCATTTTAGGAACTGGATGAATTATGCTTCAAAGCCTTATGCTTTATCTCCTTATCTTTAATGAACATAACTCAAAGACCCATAGAACTCTCTTATACCAATTTGTACCTTAAGGTGTGAAGAACTTGGTGCTCCTTCCACATATGTAAGTTCTCCCCAAACACATGTTCTCTGTCTCCTGCTCTGTTTCCCTGTGTTTGCTTCAGATCCCATCATCTTACCTATGTCAAAGTCAGCCCTGCTCTCTTCTCTCTTCACCTCTTCTCCTCAGTGTGACACTTTCTTGTTCTTTTCTGTAACTCCTCTACTTATTGTGCTCTGCTTGTGACTTCCTCTGGCGAACTTGTCTTCTCCCAACCCAGGAACGTAAGGTCTGAAGAAAACATCAATGACAGAAACAGTACTGCATCAGCCATGTTCCCATACCTGGGGGAAAGTTCCTGACACCTGCAACTTAGACAATAAGAGGTTCATTTTGGCTCAGGTTGTAGGGCATTCATCCTGTGGTTGGTGGCTCCCAGGCAAACACAGCACAATAGAGGGATACAGTGAAGGAAATCTGCTTGACTCTTGGTAGCCAGGAAGCAAAAGCACAAAGAGGCATTCGGAGTTAGGACCCACCCTGGCAGGTGAATCCCACCCCAGTGATGGACCTTTTCTGTTCAACCCCCACTTCCAAACACAAGAGTTTTGTAACACAAAATACTATTCAAAAGAAAGTACTCTTAGGAGTCTAGCACATTGAGCAAAACTCTAGCCTAATAAGAAAGATTAAACAGAAATGAAAATCAAACACACTGATGCAAGCAAATGGTTGAACAAATATGCAAAGATAGAAAAGACAAATTTTCTATACCAAGAAGCTCCAAATAATTACATGCTTTCTCCTCCAGGAGGTGGACCTTAGTCCCTTCTCATTTGCATAAGCACTGTATCCCAGTGACTTAGCTGTATAGAAGTAAATACATAAAACACAGACCACAAGAGTGGTAACTTCACAATACGGCTGGCAAACAGCATCTCAGTGAGATTATCAAAATCAGCAACAATTCTGGTAAATTGTCTTCACAATATGTGCCTAGATCAAAATAATAACATTGTCTCTGCTGTGACCCCAAAGCCTAGAGCCCCAGTCTCATTCTGAGAGAACTTCCATACAATTTCATATTGAGGAACGTTGTAGAAAACATATGGTCAGTAGTCCTGCCAACTGTCATGGTCATCGAAATTAAAAATAGGAAAACTCACTAGGAAAATAATTATTGAATTCCTGATATAATTCAGGCATAAAAAATAAGATAAGTAAACAGCTACACTCTTAATTTACTAGTAAGAGACATCTGCTATAATAATGTCTGTAAGTATAATATTATGTATGCACCTTGTACGATACCAAAACTTTATGAAAACAGTTTGCAATGTATTAATTTATCGAATCTGTCTTGTTAAGGTGTCTTAAAACTGTCTGATTGATATTTGTACTTCAATAAAATAAAAAATATATTAAAACAAAATCGGAAAACTGAGGAGCTCTAAGAGCCAAAAAACAAAGGAGGTATGATAATTAAATAGAATTGGAAAATATCGTGATTTGAAACCTAGTGAAATACAAATAAAGCAAGGAATTGAGTTTATAGCAGTGGGGCAGTGTGGGTTTCCTAGTTGTGATAAATAAACTCTTGGAGTGTAAGATGGAGAGAATAAAGTATGTGAGACACAAACAGAGCTCCATCGTTTTGTGCAACTTTTCTATAAATCTAACACTCTACTCAAACTTAAAACTGTATTTCTTAAAATTAGGTTCAAATCGAAAAGGGTAAACCTGGGCAGAAACAACTTGCAGTGAAAACAACAGACAACCATGAATCAACTGTGGGAAGTGGTCCCCAACTGCTTTCAAAGAAGCAGGATTTATACAGAGATGCACAAGAAGCTGGGAATCGCAGTCACTAGAAAGCAGAAAATCTTATTTATAGGGTTTTGCAAAATGATCGGCTTTTTTTTTATTCAAAGTGTCAGGCAGGGAGCAATCCAAATGTCCAGAGAACTCAGTTTCCCACTTAGGGTCCCTGGACAAATCACAGCTTCTGAATCGAGAATCTCTTCCTTTTGCCACCCTTACAATAGCACATGCCCTTGAAAAGATTTTGAGGAAAACCAGAGGTCTCTGAAAAAAAATTTGCTGCAGAACCAAGGAGAATGACAGTGACTGACTGACTTGAATAATGCAAGATTAAGATTGTGCCTGAAGATAAAGTGACAAGAAAAGCCAGGTGGGAATCTGACTAAAATTGCCTGCTGTCTCAGAACGGAGCCTGGGCACAAATGTCACCTTTTCATTCAAGGCATTAGCTTCAGGCTTTCTCTCCCAGTCACATTGAACTTCCTGACAACAATCCACTTGTCCTCTTTTAATCCCACAGCTAACCCAGACAATGCTCTGGAGGCTGAGCTCCCTCCCCTTTTACTGCATTACACAGGGCCAGCTAGAACAGGAGCTCTGCAGGCAGAAGAGAGTGAGGAAGGGCTGAGGAATGGTGACATAAAAGGCCAGTTGTCTTATTCCACACACTCTGTATCCAGAAGGGTGCCATGACAACAGGCTCCTACATGTGAAAGGGACAAAATACATGTTTCCTAGTTAATAGATTACCTCTCACCAACCCATCTGTAGCACTCACCCCTGATGGCTGCCCTAATCCCATTACATCAGTAAATTGTACAAATTTAGGCACTAAACATTGCCTGAATCTGGCCACTCTCCTTCATTTCTGCTATGACTCTTGCAATCCACATCACCTGGATTTCTACAATGACCTTGTTTTTTTTCATTTCCTTGTATTTCTACACTTGGCCTTCTTATTTATTATGTGTGCTACCCATTGCTATTCTTGAAATAGATCTAGAATTTTTATTATTCTTGGAAAATATGAACCACTTCAACCAAATCCCAACATATTTTTAACTTGCATTCTTTATTATCTCTACAGTGTTCTGATTGTATTTATGTTGGATCCTCACATATTATCCTTCATTTCTCTTAAAATTCCTTCCACGTTATCCAACTCGAGAGGCATTCCATGCAATATTTTTTTTTAATTTTATGGAAGGGTCTACAGGGTGTTCAGAGTCTCACTACTAGATCGGACTCATAGTGGTCCGCTTGTTTACAGCTCCCAAGAGCTGGGATTACAGACACGCGCCACTGCACCCAGTCTCAATCGCCATCTCAGAGGGCCCCAAGGGCAGGGCCCATGTGGCAGGCCCAGGAATCGAGCCCCTGGCCCCTGAGCCTGCTTGTAGGTACTTAAATCTGTTGAGCTATTTGGCTGACACTTTCCATACAGTGTGTTTAGCTCCATTTTTCATGTCATTAATTTTCTAATCTCTTATTCATACTATTCATTGATTAAATATCAACTGTTACCTTCTATATTTTATAATCTGTACTTGGTTATTTTTTTAAACTGTCAGGTCAATGTCTACAGCTTTTGTCTCTTCTCTCATTTCTATAAAACTTAGTTAAGACTACTTATTTTAAAATCTGTATTTGATTGTTGTAGTAGCTATAGCTTTGTGGGTATGACTACATAGTATCTTAATTCTGCAGATTTCTCATATCTTTAAGATTGTATGCTCATAGTAAAATATTGTGGAATATCTCTAATGGGATTATAAACTTTATTCACCCAGGAAAAATTTATGTATTCATTTCACAAGATCTTAGAAGTCTAATTAATATACTGGTTTTTGCATTCAGAGTTTCAGGGCTTCCTAGATTACTACAAATTCAGAGACTAAATCTGAACATGTATGGGCAATGTGAGTAATTCTCAAGTGAAACTTCTGTAGGCTTTGCCATATTCACAGCTAAAGTAGCATACACAAGGGTTCCCCAGCCTTACTACAAATGGGAGCAGGATTGTCTTAGCTTACCCAATAATGTCATTGAGTAAGACTTCCAGATTTGTGCACAGCTTGCTGCTGTAACCCCTAACCATTCAATTAAAATCTGAACTGCTGGCTGTCAAGCAGTAGATAATACAGATCACCAAGGTCAACTACTTCTCCAGATCTTCCACAGGTTCTTATTTACTCTCTGCTTTTGAAAGTATTCCATTATTTTTCCTTAAAATCAGTCAGACATTGCAGATAATGAGCTTTTTCTTTGTATCCAGTATGTTCAGGCATGCTGTAAGAGGAAAGCTTTCTATGACCTAAAAGATAACACAGAATTTACAAAGAAAACCCCAGCAAGTTTGATGCCACACTCACTTTCTACAATTCGTCATCCACCTGTGGACCAAAGAAATTCTTCAGAACTCCTCAGTAAAGAGAAGAAATCAACAAGGATGTCAAAGATGCTTTTCAAGCAGCACCTTCCCTCCTAGGACTGCTTACAGAAAGCATCATGACCGAGCATGTTTTGCATACCACTGGTGTGTTCAACCTCACCATCAGCCTGGACCTTTCTATTTTCAGCTTGCAAGATTTCCTTGTCTTAGAAGACAGAATTTTTAAATTGACTTACATTTCCATTGAAGTATTCCACCCTTGGGATTCTTAAAAGAGTTATTTTCATCTTCAGCTCCTCAGGTTCCAAGTTCTGGCATCTGCTAAGTAAGTAACCTCTGTCATCTCACCTTCTGGTGTATTCTCCCTTGTCTCTCTTGTGATCAAGTAGGGGAAACCTTGATCCACTCACTTCTAACACATCACAGATCAGACTTGATTAAGTCATTTCAGTATTAGAAATATTACTGTATCCACAACCATCCTATGTTTAATTCAGAAATACCAAAGTAAGATTTATTTTGCAAATGCCATAATTCACATGTAAGCTAAATGAAAGGCCTCTTATTGACTTTTCTATTGACAGATTTAGAATATGTTGATGAAAATTAATCTATTAATTCTTTCTTTCTGTAATCCATGGATTCCAGAATGTGCATAGTAAGTAATTTATTAAATTGATGTTACATAGTAGATAAACCCAAAGGTTTAAGCCAGTTGAAAAACCTAAGGTAAGGAAATTATGTCATTTTTTCACAAGCACAGCTTAATGTGACAAATAGCCTGGATTATCAGCTTATTAAAGTGCACTTCTGGGCTTGGCAACTGGATCGCAGAGGCACAAGCACTCTCACTGGTCTTCGCCTTTCCTCTCCAATGCCACCACCTACTCTACTTTCCAGCCACCATGAGGCTAGCGCTTGTCCCCTAGCAAGCTCTTTTCTCCACGATGCTCTTGCCTTGGAGCCAACTGACCATGGACCACATCTCCTGAAATCCTGAGCCAAACAGAACCATTTCTTCCGTATAGGGTAGGCATCAAGTATTTGGTTCCAGCAACAGGAAAACTGACCAGCACACTTGAAGAACATTCTAAGCTTACACAGTGTCCACAGAGAGTAGGTGTCACTTTTCTGAGTGTGCCTCAGGTACTTGCATTTCCAGAATCCATTTCTTAGTCATCTTCTCTACCTGATACTCAGTTTCTGAGATATTAGTGGACTTGTAGATTTTATTTATTTATTTATTTATTTATTTATTTATTTGCTTACTTACTCACTTACTTAGGACTCTCCATTACTCTCCTTGAACTTACTTATCCTAGATGCTGCCTTTCTTATTAATTCTAATTCATAAGAGACAGTTCCCTAACTCATTCTTTAACTCACAGTGTGTTCAGGTGTGCTTGCAGGGACTAATTTTCAAATGCAAAGACACGCACTGCTTTCCATCTCAAAATAAAATTAAACCACCCTCATGAAAAAAGAAAAAAAACAATTCAGTGGCCAACAAACAGAGGAACAACAACAGCAGCAAATTATTCCTATCATACATGGAGAGTCTCAGGCTCATATCTGAATTCATGACTTTCTTTTAACCCTATTATTAACTGAATATTAACATGAACTGGAACTGGCAACTCTCACTTAGCACAAGCCATCTGATGGTTAGCTTTGTACCTCAGAATCATTCATTATCAGTGTTAAAAGAAAACACCAGGCCAGCGAAATAGCTCAGTGGACTAAGCACTTGCTTAGGTAAGTGCAGGGACCAGGGTTCGATACCCAGTACCATATGCTGTGCTGGCCACCAAGACTTGGCATGGTGGCACACACCTATAATCCCAACACTGGGGAAGCTGAAGACAGGAGGATCACTATGTGTCTCAGCTGTGCAGTGAGACCTTATACAAAATACATTAAAAAGAAGAAAAGAAAAAGAAAACTCCAAATGCCTTTTCTATTCCTCAAATACCTATAATGGTAATAGCACTTAATTGGTACTTTTAAATAATGCTTCCTTAACTTTACCAGATTATGACTTTTTGTAGGCAGGACCTTTTCTTATTGACTGGTCCAACTCCAGGACTGGTAAAAAGCAAGTACTCAATAAATGTTTGTTGACTTGATTAACATATCAGTTATAATTATAACTGTGGCAGTAAAATGAGGATTATAATAATCATCGATACTTTATGAACATCCTAAAAGATATAATCAACACAAAAATGATGTTTTCAAATAACTCCATTTAAGAACAATTTAAGCTGGATATGGTGATGCACATCAGTAATCTCAGCATTTGGGAGGCTGAGGCAGGAGGAGAACAAGTTCAAGGCCAAATTGGACTACATAGGAAAAAATATCAAAGAGACAAAAAGAACAAGTGAAGTGTTATGAACTATGTGCTATAAGTAGGGGCTAGAGAAAATAATCAGCACTGTGATAGCAACAGGAACGCCGACTATAACCCATCTTCAGGTGTCACAGAGATGAAGAGCCCACCCCAAGATCAAGCTACTACCTTTTCCTCAACATCCCCATTTTAATTCAGCCCACAAAAGAGACAGGAATTCTCTTGTGGCTTCTTCAAAAGAATAGGCTTAACCAGAACAAAAGCTTAAATTCCTCGCCATTATTTATAGCCCTATCAAAGTTTTAAAATATTTTTAAAAATAATTTGCTTCTCTTTACAGATCTGTAGTCTTTATGTTTTGTGAGTGTGAGTGTGTGTTTTGTGTGTGTGTGTGTATGAATGTTTCACTAGGAATTTCCCACTTGATGACTTATTTCTTTACTTGGTAAATATCATATATTCAAAAAGTAGAATTTAAGATTATAATCTTATATTGATAGATTTTTATCATCACTTTCATTTTAACCCCTTTTATTTCAGCACCGAATGGGCTAAGGATGGAAAGTCTCAAACTGCACATTTTCCCACCTCCTTACACACACAAAGGTCACAGCCAAGGCCTGTGGAAGTCCACGTTCCATACCCTTCATTCTGTTCTTCAAATCTATACAGACCTCTATGAATCCTCCAGTGAAAGTGAAATGGAGAAATCAGGCAGGCAACATTGAAACCTGCCAGCATTTTCCTGTTCTATATAAGAGAAACTAACCATAAACAGTCCACGTTATGAGTGAAAGATGAAACAAGGAAAAAATGATGTTTGATACAAGACAAAGAAAAATGACCAAAAGAAAGAATAAATGAATTGTCTGATTAGCAGAAAGCGCCGGGGTTAAAAGAAAAAGATAATGATAATGAGCAGATTCCTTGAAAAGTCACTGATTTCTTGCAGAGGGAGGAGTTTCTCGCTGAGCTGTTCATCCCCAGCCGTCGATCTGTCTTGTTGAGAGATGTGGTCCGTTGTACACACTAACTGCAGAAATTAAGCACTTCACACAGTTTCCACGATTCCACTCTCGATATATTGGTCTTTCTACTCAGCTTCCAAAGAGACTCATTGCTCTTTTGCCACAGAGGATTTGCAATTGTATACCCAAAAGTCAGAGTACAGGGAAAAATCTTCAGGCAGTCTTCATGACCTTTGCAAGTCCTTACGTTTAACTCCGTAAAAGTTTCCTAATTCACAGTTGCTAGTTGTTAGGCAATTATTCAGGTTTAAATAATTTAGCACTAACTGACTCTAGCATTTTAATTGCAGAGATAATTTTCCTAAAAGTTTACAGTCTGCACTTACAGGGAAAAGTGTGTGAGAATGGCAAACCCACCCAGGGACTGAATTTAAATATCTTTCTCCTAACACTCTTTCCACTTACTTGGCTGATGGTGATTCGAGCTTAAAATCACTGGCACATTTTTTGATTTCGATTTTTCTTGCCATGCCTCTGAGTTTATTTCTAGGTCAGCAAAATTAAAACTTCTTTGGAGGTAGGAAGGCCCATGATCGTACTACCCCATACCCTGTACTAATGGCATTTTCTACTGTCTTTAATAAGGTGTAGATCTCTTGACGTCATCTAGAAGATTCCTTGCCATCAACTTACGCTGTATTTCCAGCCTCCCTCCCAGAGTCACCTCAACACTCTATCTTGCTGTCCTACATTATTTGCTGTTCCTGAGCTGACCCATCCCCCTGGGACCTCCATACTGTTATCTATACACAGGCTGAACATTTTGTGCAAAATGCTTTGCTCCACCTTTTAGTCAGACAAACCCATTTTTAAAACTAATGCTAAGAGCCCACCTGCTGGGTGAATCCTTTAAAGATTTCTTCAGGGAGAGAATTTGCCTCCTCCTCTCTGATTCTAAGTACACCCCTCTAGCTTTTAATGCATTGTCTCCCATAACCGATTTCAATCTCTTGTAGTATAAGATTTCTTCAACCCATGACAGTGGCAGGCACATGGCAAGCATTATAAATGCTCATCGAATACATTTGGTTGACTCTTCCATTTGTAAGATTCTGTTAACAGCTCTCAACACTCACAGCTAAAAGAGGTGCTGTAACATTTATTGCTCTTTTTAATGCCTGCAATTAATACACACTACCTGCCCTGTTTCAAAATGGCACTTTTAATGATTCAATTAACAACTAAAAAAAAAATCTGTCCTCTTAATTTACTCCATCTACTTTCACCATTTTAAACTTTGCCTCTCACTTTAAACCAATTCTCCTGGGCAAGTATATCAAACTCTGAACACAGATCCAATTATCAAGGAACACAATGGTGTTCACACTGAGGTCATGAGCATGATTGCATGAGGGATTCAAATACTAATCAGTATCAGGGGACCCAGTAAACTTTTGCCTCTTCCAAGAAATTACTAGCATGTAATTAAATTTCATTCACAAAGCAAAAGCTTTCTCAACAATTATTTTCACGAAGGAAATAGAGAAGGGGAAAACACTGTTTTCAAGGTTATTGGTGATGGAGACAACCATGCTCCCTGTGTTCTCATCCACAAAGTTCTCTCTTCCTTTGATGACTAAGTGAAAAACTTCAGGTGTCCATTTTCTACTCAGTTAACTCACATTTTGCCCTTGTCCTACTGCCTCATTTGAAACTAATAAAAATACTTGGAAATCTACAGTTGGGTGAGACAAATGCCTGGGCTTCAAAGAGTTTGCAATTTCACAAACTCAAATGCAAAAGGGTGGCATAATGATATACATAACTTGATGAAAGCATCCAAATGAGAGAACTTTTAATTCTCAGTAAATGTCAAAGAGGGCTTACAGAGAAAATAGCACATTCACAGTTAAAGGGTGAGGATGATTTGCATAAGTAGCACCATAAGCACGGGCACAAAGCATGACATAAGTGACATATTAATAATAGTATTTCATTACAACCAAGCTAAAAAAGCAATGTATGTGGGGTTGCTAAAAATTAATTTGGGGAAGATGTTTGGAGATCAAATACTAGATAGCTTAAAAGTTAGAAAGAAAAGAAATTCACCCATTTTTTTCCCTGCAAGATGTAGGGACAAAGCTTTAACTGAGCTGCTAACAACTAATCAGATTAGTGGTGACACACGAACTGTATTTTCATTGTCACTTTTCTGATGATATTTTGATGCTATCTTTCATAAAATATAACTAACTGTAGATAAATGCAGGTAGTAGGTTAAAATCTGTCTTAAAAGCTTAAAAGAAGATTCAGGGAGGTAAGAGGGACTCTAGCAACCTACACCCTGTGGACCCAGCATGTGCAGGTGTGGAGATTTGATGACACCCTGTCTAACTATTTAAGAACTCTGTAGGACTCTGAGTGGCCCACAGGTTTCTGATAAATTGCGACTCTTGGCAGCTAGTATGCAGGTGTGGAGCTTGTGCCAGCGATGGTACAACATTTTAAGAACTTAAGAGAACTCTGGGCTGCCCACAGGTGCCTGGTAAATCAGATCCACGCCCACCACCTGCAGTGAAGCTTTGTTGAGCATCATACAGTTGTCCCACTAGTAATGAGAGCCTTGCTGAGTATTACTTTGCTCCCCACTGCAGCAGGAGTTTTACTGACCCATGCCCCACAGTTCTCCCGCCACTGCTAAATCCAGATGATTATTGGGAGCTTCAGAGTGACAAAATGCAGGAGCAAAAGGTATTCTCAATTCTCCAGGCCAGTGAGAACAAATCCAGGAGACAAGGATATATGAGAAGTTGGAAGTCACACATTTGAAACTTCTGAAATGACAGCAACTAAAGAAACAAGTCCAACTAGTTGTAGAAGAAATAAAATCAGAACTAATCTCTCAGCTCTAAAAGGAAATGACTACAGTCGTGAAAGAATTATTCAGCAAAGCTAAAGAGGACAGATGAAAAATAGAGAAGAATAGAAAATGATGGAAACACTGAATGAACAATACAGAAAAGAGCCCTCCCGGTGTCGAGAGTTGGTGCTGCCACTCCCGGTTCCGAGCTCTCGGGCTCTCTGACTTGTGGTCCCGAGCCCTCCCGGCACTGCATCTGTCCTGTGCTAGGCCTGTTCTCCGCAAGAGCGCCATAGCCTCCCCTCACCAGCCCTCATCTCTTACCCTGAGCTGCTGCAGCAGCAACAGCAGCAGTGGGAGGAGGAGCTACAAAGAAGGCTGAAGCAGACAAGAACCCATGGCACACAGTCATTAAAAAGAAAAGAGGCATCAAAAAGAAAGTCTGCTATTACTATCACAGTGATATCGGAAGTTACTACTATGGACAGGGTCATGCCATGAAACCACATAGAATCCACATGACTCATGACTTGCTGTTAAATTATGCCTTATACAGAAAAATGGAAATATATAGGCCCCAAAAAGCCACTGCCAAAGAAATGACAAAATACCATAGTGATGAGTATATCAAACGTCTGCAGTTTATATGACTAGATAACATGTCTGAGCACAGTAAGCAGATGCAGAGACTTAATGTTATGGAAGATTGTCCAGTGTTTGATGAACTCTGAATTTTGTCAGCTCTCCACTGACGGCTCGGTTGCTGCGGTTGTGAAGTTAAACTGGCAACAACCTGATATGGCTGTTAACTGGGCAGGTGGATTACATCATGCAAAAAAAAATCAGAAGTATCAAGACTGTTACTTTAATGATATTGTGCTTGCCATCCTGGAAGTATCATCAGAGAGTCCTGTATATTGACATAGATATCCATCATGGTGATGGTGTTGAAGGTTTTTACACAACAGATCACATAATGGCTGTTTCATTCCATAAGTATAGGGAGTACTTTCCTGGCACAGGAAGACTTGAGGGACATTGGTGCTGGAAAAGGCAAATACTATGCTGTCAGTTTTCCAATGAGAGATGGTATAGGTGATGAGTCTTATGGGCAGATATTTAAGCCTATTATCTCAAAAGTGATGCTGATGTACAGGCCTAGTGCAGTGCTTTTGCGGTGTGGTACAGACTCTTTACCTGGTGATAGACTTGGGTGATTCAATCTCACAGTCAGTGGTCATGCTAAATGTGTAGAGGTTGTAAAACCTTTCAACTTGCCATTACTGATGCTCGGGGAAGGTGGATACACATCCATAATGCTGCTCAGTGCTGGACACATGAGTCTGCAGTTGCTCTCGATTGTGAGATTCCTAATGAGTCGCCATACAATGATTATTTGGAGTATTTTGGACCGGATTTCAAGCTGCACATTAGTCCTTCAGACAGGACAAATCCGAACACTCCAGAATATATGGAAAAGATAAAATAGCATTTATTTGAAAAGTTGCACATGTTACCTCATGCACCTGGTGTCCAGATGCAAGCTATTCCAGAAGATGCTCTTCATGAGGACAATGGAGATGAAGATGGAGAGGTCCAGAGGAGAGGATAGCTTGTAATGAAGAATTCTCAGATTCTGAGGATGAAGGGGAAGGAGGTTGCAGAAACATGGCTGACCAGTAAAAAAGGTGCAAAGAAAGCTATAATTGAAGAAGACAAGAAGGAAACAGAAGACAAAAAAAAATGTAAAGGAAGAAGATAAATTTAAGGACAGTAGTGGTAAAAAATAGATAGCAACGGAGCCAAATCAGAACAACTCAGCAACCTTTGAATTTGAGTCTTCCCAATTTTAGAAAATGATTAAAAAGTGAGGAAACAGAATGAAAACTTTTCCTTTTCTTTTTGAAGACTTTCGGCTTCATTTTATATTACTTCAGCATGGACTGTATTTATTTTCAAAATGGATTTTTTGTTTTGTTTTCCTTGGCAAGTTTTATTGTGAGATTTTTTAATTATGAAGCAAATTTCTTTTATCTACCATGCTTATGTGATAGTATTTAAAATTGAAGTGAGTTATTATGTCAAAAAAAAATAGTCTGTTAAAGTAATTGGCTTTCTGAGCTGATTTTTCTGTCTTTTATAATTATCTTTAATAAAAAAAATTTACTTGGAAATAAAAATACAGAAAAGAATTAGAAAGCATGAAATATGTTCAAACAGATATCCAGGAAATTCAAAACCCATTTAAAAACAGCAAACACTTGAACAAAACCCAAGATGGATATTCAGATCTTAAAGACAGCATTACAGCTAACAAACATGAAAGGAAAGATCTCTTAAAACTAACAATGAACCAGTAAATAACAATTCAGCAGCTATGAAACAATGCAAAGAAAAAAATATATAAAGAATTAGGAGTTAATGAAGCAGCAGGAGAATAGCACCACTGATATAAAAACACTATTTGCAGAAGTACTAGCAGAAAATTTTCCAAACATGAGAAAAGAATATGACATATAATTAAGTGAGGCATATATAACTCCAAATAGCTGTAATCAAAATAAATTCTTGGATTCTCAAAAATGGCTTTTTTTGAGAATGTCCTGTGTGCAGCTGAGAAGAATGTATATTCTGTTGTTGCTGGGTCATACACTGTTTAAAGGTCTAGTAATCTGTTTCCTCACAAGTTTGGTTTAGTTCTGTCATTTCCTTGCTGATTTTTTTGTCTAATTGATGTATCTCTTTGTGACAGTGGCATGCTAATGTCACCCATTACAACTGCATTACTGGTCATTTGATTCTTCATGTCTGTTAAAATTTGTCTTAGGACCAGCAAGATAACACAGAGGATAGATGCCTTCCTTGACAGGTGCAAGGACCAGGGTTTGATCCCTGGTACAGCATGCCTCACAGGCCCCACCCAGGGCTCATGAAGGCCTAATGGAGCCTAGGCGTGGTGGCGCACACCTGTAATGCCAGCACCTATCATTTGTGCTATCCACTGCTGCTTCATTAACTCCTATTGTTTATATATTTTTTCCTTTGCATTGCTTTATAGTTGTTGAATTGTTATTTCCTGGTTCTTTGTTAGTTTTAAGAGATCTTTTCTTTCATGTTCATTAGTTTTCACACTGTCTTTAAGGTCTGAATATCTATCTTAAGTTTTGTTTAAGCTATTTTGCATCTTTCAGTGGAATTTCTTAATTTTCTGTTTGAAACTGTTTCATGCATCCTAAATCTAGACAATAAACCTAGACACACAATAATCAACATTTCAGAAATTGAGCAAAAGTGAATACTGAAAGCTGTTAGAAAGAAGAAACAGATAACCAACAATGGAAAGCTCATCAGAATCATGTCAGATTTCTCAACACAAACCATCAAATTAAGAAAAGCTTGGAGTGAAGTTTTTCAGGTCCTGAAAGAAAATAACATCTAACAAAGATTTATGTACTCTGCAGAACTACCTATAAAATTCAATGGTGATACAAGATCCTTCCATAACAAACAACAACTGAAGAAACTCATGACCACCAAATCAGTCCTACAGTACTGACAAACATACTAGAAAGAAAAAGAAACAAGTACAGATTCAAGAACAACAGAAAAGAACCACTAAACAGAGCAAGTAATTAAAAAGAAGGAAAAAGTATGCAACCTATAGCAGGAAAATAACATGACAAAGATAAGCCAAAGCATGTTAGTCATAACTATCAGCATAAACAGTCTCAATTCATCAATCGAAACAAGCAGACTAGCAGAGTGAACTAAGAAACAAAATCCAACAATATGCTTCATACAAGAATCACATTTAAAAAGGAAAGAAATACAGTTAACTTGAAAGGCAACTCACAAACAGAAAGGCAAACGATGGCAAACAATTCTCCATGCCACAGAAAACCAGAAAAAAAGCAGGGATAGCTATTCCGGTAGCTGATAATATCAACTTCAAACTAAAAATTATTCAAAGAGATAAAGGAGATCAGTACATACTTGTTAAGGAAAAGCTATAAGAGGAATAGAATATATATATATATATATATATATATATATATATCCAGTGATGTAGGAATAACCATCCACATGACATTTTTTCTGTATTTAATACAGGGTCTCACTACACAGCTCAGATTTGTAGTGATCCTCCTGTTTTCAGCCTCCCCAGCACTGGAATTACAGGCATACTCCACCACACCTGAACTCCGGGCTCAGCAAACCCTGGGAGTAGGGCCAGTGTGCCATGTGGTGCCAGGAATTAAACCCTGATCTCTGAGCTTGGTAAAGCAGGCACTTAGTCCTCTGTGCTATCTTGCCAGCTCTAAGACAAATTTTTTATGAGCAGAATATATGTATTGAAGGAAAGAAAGATCCTGTCCAAAAGAGAGACAGGAGAGGGGCTCTGAGTGGGTTGTCTCCGCAAGACAAAAATTTCGGCAGACATAAGGAGCCTGAGTTCAATCCCCAGTTCTGTCAAAGAAAAAAAAAAGAAATCAAATAATCAATAATACAGTTGTAATGGGTGACTTTAGCATGCCACTGTCACAAAGAGATAGATCAACTAGGCAAAAAATCAGCAAAGAAACAACAGAACTAAACAAAACTTGTGAAGAAACAGACTTACTAGACCTTTAAACAATGTTTGACCCAGAAACAACAGAACACACATTCTTCTCAGCTGCACATGGGACATTCTTAAAAATAGACCATATACTAGTACACAGAGGATGCTTACTAAATTCAAAGGAATCAAAAGTATCTCATGCATCTTATCTCATCATAGTGCAATGAAACTGGACATTATTGAGAAAAGAGAGCACCATAAACACCTGGAGATTAAATGACAACCTCATAAACAACCACAGGATCACAGGTGAAATTAAATAATACTTACATTCTATGAAAATGCAGATACAAATTACAGGAACCTGTGGGATACAGTGAAAGCTATTTTAGAGGGAAATTTGTAGTGGTAAATGTGCACACTAGGAAATCAAAACAAACCCAAACAAATGATACTATGATGAACCCCAAACTCTGAAAAAAAAAGAAGAGCAAGTCAAGCTGAAAGCCCAAAGATGGCAAGAAATTATAAAGGTGAGAGCAGAAATTAATGCAATGGAGATGAAGGAAGCAATACAAAGAATAAATAAAACAAAGAGTTCATTGTTTGAAAGTAAATAAAATTGATATACCTCTAGGCAACTTAATAAAAAAAAGAAATAACCCAAATTGATGAAGTGAGAAATGAAAAAGGCAAAAATTAGAACAGATCCTAGAGATTTTCAGAAGATCCTCAATGTCTGCTTCCAAAATCTTCACTCTCACAGGATAGAAAATGTAGAGGAAATGGACAGTTTCCTAGATACATATGAAATGCCAACACAGATTCAATAACATATACAAACTCTGACTAACTCATATAAGTGAATAAAACTGAAAATGTAATGAGAAACCAACCAACAAAGAGCTGAATTATACAAGAAACTTAGAGAAGATTTAATGCCAACCTTTCTCCAACTTTTCAATGAAATTGAAAGTGTGAAGTAATTCTCCCAAACTCATCCTAGAAACTAGTGTTACTCTGATTCCAAAACCAAGAGAAGGACCCAAACATAAAAGAGAATTATAGGCCAATCTCTAATGAATATAGGTGGAAAAATACTCAGTAAAATACTAGCAAACAGAATGCAGCAAATCAAGAAGATTATACATGCCGGGTGTGGTGGCGCATGCCTGTAATCCCAGCACTAGGGAGGCTGAGGCAGGAGGATTGTTGTGAGTTCGAGACCAGCCTGAGCTACAAAGTGAGCTTAAGGCCAGCCTGAACTACACAGTGAGACCCTGTCTCAAAAAAGACAAAAAAAAAAAAAAAAAAAAAAAAAAAAAAAAAAAAAAAAAAAAAAAAAAGAAGATTATACATCACAATCAAGTAGGATTCATCCCAAAAATGCAGAGATGGTTCAAAATATGTAAATCCATAAACGTAATACCCTATATCAATATAGCCAAGAAGAAAAACCACATTATCATCTGAATAGATGCAGAAAAAGCTTTTGACAAAGTCTAACACTGATTCAGAAAATCGAAATAGATGATCTGTACCTCAACAAGATAAAAGCCACTTATGAGAAATCAACAGCCAACATCATATTAAATTGGCAAGAACTGAAGGCCTTCACTTTAAAATAAGGAACAATTCAAAGATATTCACTATCTCCACTCCTAATATCCTGGAAACATTAGCCAGAGCAATTAGACAAAAGACACAAATAAAAGGAATACACGTTAGAAAAGAAGAAGTGAAATTATGATCCTTTGCAGATGGCATGACACACTACATAAATGACTCCAAAAACTCCTCTAAGAGACATATAGATTTAATAAACAAACTGATAAGTGTAGCAGGATACAAAGTCAACACTCAAAAATCATTAGCATTTTTATATAACAACAAAAGTACTGAGAAAGAAATTAGTGAAAACACACCTTTCAAAATAACATCCAGAAAAAAAGGAAATACTTAGAAATCAATCTTATGAAAGAAAGAAAAAAAGATTTATACTGTGAAAATTACAGTACTCTGAGAAAACTAATTGAAGAGGACTTGAGAAAACAAAAAGATATTCTTTTCTTGGAAGAGCCAACATTGTGAAAATAGCCAGAGTCTCAAACTTGTTACACAGATTCAATGCAATCGCAATTAAAATACCATTTTAGTATGCTTCACAGAGCTTCACAGAGAAAATATTCTCAAACTTTATCTGGAAATATAAGAGACCCAAAATATCAAAAGCAGTCCTAAATTTGTGGAAAGAAAGTAGAGGCAGGTGGTATCACAATCCCTGACCTGAAATTATTCGACAAAACGACTATAATAAAATCAGCATGATACTGGCATAAAAGCAGACCTGAGGACCAATGGAACAGATTAGAAGATGCAGACTTTGCTATACACATACTCAGCCATCTTATCTTTTATAAAAGGCCCAAAAATGTTTACTAAAAGAAAGATAGCCTCTTTAATAAATGGTACTTTGAAAACTGGCTTTCCATATGACAAAGACTAAAATTAAACCCATGTCTTTGACCATGCACTAAACTACAGTCAAAATGGAGCAAAGATTTAAACATTAAAACAGAAACACAAAATTTTCTGGAGGAAAATGTACATAGAAATCTTAAAGACATAAAGATAGGTAGAGAACTCATGAACAAAAACCAAACTGCATGGGAAATACTTCAAAGAATCAGCTGTTCCCCTCTTGGGTATTTTTTTGTAAGAACTTAAAACTTCATAACACAGCAATATTTGTGTACATGGTTATAGCAGCACAATTTGTCATAGCTAAATCTTGGAAGCAACTCAAATACCCATCAATGGAAAAATAAAGAAAGTGTGATATGCTTACATAATTGAGTAATATTCAGCTATAAAAAAAAGGATAAATTTGAGGCTTTTTGGCGAAATGAATGCAACTAGAGGCCATACTCTTAAGTGAAATAAATCAAACCTGCATATGAAAATATCATTATGTCTCCTTAGTGCTAGAATCTGAAAAGTAAATAAAATCTGAAGTGTACAATAGATACCAGGAAAAGGGAGTGAACCTGTTCAAAAGGACGGAATTAGTGAGTTGAGTGGAAGAACAGGAGAGTGAATGAGGGAAAGAGATATTGCTATGTGTATTAGCAGTATGGCAGGATGGTTTGGACAATTGTACTGTGGATTTCTGATGGTCCATTGAAAGGAGGAATTGGTGTTCATATTTTGGCTCCTTTTCAACTCTTTGACCTTTTTTCTTCTCAATTTTTTTTTAATTTATGTATTTTGTACAGTCTCATGACACATCTTGGACTCACAGTGATCCTCCTCTTTTCAGCCTCCCCAATGCTGAAATTATAAGCATGGGCCACCACATAAGGACTTGGTGACTGTTTAGCATGCCCAGGGTGGTATGTGGTGCTGGAGATCGAACCCCAATCCCTCCACTTGCCTAAGCAATTGTTTAGTCTCCTGAGCTATCTCACCAGCCCTTCTCTTCTTAATTTCTTATATATTTCTTTTTTCTTTCTTCTTTCAGTTTTACATGCATATATCCGGTGACACGAACATCTAATTTGAAGAAAACACTATGCCATACAACAAATACGGTTAAATTCATATTGTTTTGTTTAGTGAAATAATGTATCATTTGTAATTTTTCTTTTTTAACGCTATCTTACGGACTTTTAAAACATTAAAAAAACAAATAAATCAGATTCACAAGCTTATGTATGAGAAATGCAAATATAAACAAAAAGCAAAATAAAAGACAGATAATAGGAAGCAGAAAGCTAGACCTTTCCCAAATGGAAATGGGATTAAGAGATGGAGACATATAGGGATTTAGTTCAGAGGCACAGTGCCTCTGTGGCAGGGGGAGGTCCTGAGTCTGATTCCCAATACCAAAGAGAGACAGAGAGAGAAAGAGAGTGCAAAACAGAGATGAAGACTAAGGGGAATGGTGTGGGGAGAATGGGATGCAAAAAAAGAGATAGTATGTGCATGCAGCAATACCGCACAGGGAATATCAGGATTATACGCTGAAAATCTGTGCTAAGAGGAAAAAATTGAAAAGAAAAAATAAACTTTTGGGAAGGATCCTTCAAGAAAATTATTTACCACCGCTGAAGTGTACTTCTTCCACCTGTACATTGCATCTAAATGTAGTAATAGCTGTTTCATGAGTTGTCAATAAATAAACCTAAGGTAATAAACTCTAAAAAATGTATCCATGAATTTTGAAATAATGTCTATCAAACACCAACAACTACAAAAAAATTCCCAGCCGGCAGCAAAATCCACAGCATGGTCATGTAGAGGCCGTTGTCGTTGTACGTTGTGTGTTGTGTGTTGTTTTACCCATATTGCCTGCATTGTACCGTATGTCTGTTGTCTTTGCAGAGGGGGCACTTCTGTGGTTTTCCACAGTGCTCAGAGGACTATCAAGGAGTACGTATGATACCATGAGGAAATGTAGCCAAGAATGAAAAATAACAGCACAGTATCCTGAAATCACTAACAGAGACCTTTGACCTTTTTTCACATATGAAGTTGATTTTTCATGTCAAATTCAACAGTCCCTAATTTGAGGATAGAAAGGGAGGAGAGTTCAATTTAATCATACATATTTTGACTATGCCAATACCTGTGAACAAAGCAACTGCACTGAAGGTAACAATGTGTAATACTAGAGCTATGTTTGGAATGTCTGTCATTAATTGACTTCTATTATTAATTGACAAAAAGTCACCTCTCTGGCCACCAAGGTAGCTCAGTGGACTATGCACTTGCTTAGGCAAGCGCAGGAACCAGGGTTCGATCCCAGGCACCACATGCTGCGCTGGCTGGCCCCTGGGCAGGTTGAGCTAGACAGCGAGACAGAGCATGGGGTGCTATAGTCCCAGGGCTAGGGAGGCTAAAAACAGGAGGATCACTATGAGTCCCCGCTGCTTTGTGAGACCCTGTAGCGACCAAATACATAATAAGTAAATGAATAGTCACCTCTCAAAATTACAACTTTAGAAATACTGCTCCTTGGTGTATTTTTCTACACCTGTCTGTCTCCTTTCTTCTAATCACTGGTGACTTGGAAGTCATAAGAGGTCATCTGAGTGATTTGATAATTTGCTGGACTAATGGCAAAGATGCAAGCTCGCACAAAACTGCATCATTCTCTCTGATTATAGGAAGAAAGTTGATTACAAACCAAATAGTTCATAAAATAACATCTATCCATACAATTTACAATAACTGTACTAAATCTAAATCACGTTGATAAACCATACTGGATTAAGAAATGAAATTCTTGTGTCAATTTGGAGACATTTTTCAATGGTCAAATTAACCACTCTGCTGTGGGATGCTTTTTCCAGCAGATTAAGCTAGAACTTCCAAAAGCAGTTCTACTACCTAGAGGTGGCCAGTAGTTTCCAATAAATGTCCTAAAAGTATCCCTATTCTTTGTCTAAAAGAAAATGTCATTTCCTATAGTCTAGGATCTCCCTACAGATTAAACAAATTCTAGTAAAGCTAGTCAAGCAAATTCTCCTAACATTTTACAAATACAGCCTGCTTTAGTGAATTTCTCTCCACCACTAGAAAATGTTAAGAGCAGATGTTTTTTCCCTGTGTGTCAGTAGGCAATGTAGGATTTCTCTCTGGAATATTTTGAACCTGGGTTGATTTTGGTTCAACACATCTGAATCTTACCTTTCAGTGACACAATGATTAATTGAATAATGTTCACATCTTCTGAGGCCAAGAGCCTGATTGATCCCAAAGGCATTAGAAGGGCAATGAAGGAGTTCAGCACAATGGAAAAAGCTTGAGCTTTAGAACTGTGCAAAACTAATTCTAGTGATTTTGTGATTTGAGCTGTTTCCCATGATGATTCTGTGTCTGTATAATGGAGATCATAGAATTTATTATAATCACTTTGATAATTAGATAATACATACATAAAATCAAAGACACATTTCCCATTCATGGCAGCAGTTTTTAATCATATCAGTGCCCAGGTGGGAGCAATCTTCACTAGATTATTGTCAGCTGAATCATCATGAGTACATATAATTCAATATTGCATATTATGGAGGGAGAAAACATTATTCCCAAGAATAAAGGGCTTAGAAACTTTACTTACTCAGTTTCTATTTTGTAACTTAGTAAGTCATTCCCCTTTTTTGAAATAAATCCATTGTCAAGAAAAATATAATGTATATGTAAAAATAGCAATATACACTTATTTCCATTTTAATAAATATGAATACATTAAGGCAAACAAGATGGACTAATGCCTACTATGATAAACATACATTCAATAAATACTTATTAATCAATAAATCCAGCCCAGACTCTTGTTCTTTTCTGTTTGGAAAAGCATTGCTCACCAATATAGAATAAGGTTTTTCTATTAAAATAGTACAGTGTAGTTAAGTAGATCCCAAAACTCTTGAGGATTACTGCAGATATGGATGGGTCACCCAGGAGGGTAAAAACTTCATTTGTAGCTGGGCTTTGTTCTCAGAATAAGCAGGAAGCAAACCATGCTCTAGAGAATCAACTAGACAAAGCATCTCAAGCTGCAGCAGCTGCTGAAATTTCTGTTCTACCTACTCCAGGGTTCTCAAAAGAAACTTTACATTAACCCATGCTGAAAACAAAACTGCAATTCCAATCGGTAAGGGTTTTTTGTGTGACAGTCCAGCTTAACATGTAGCTTTAGGGAAACTAATTTATGAGAATCCTTGAAGCAGTATAATTTACTGACATTTTGAAGTAAATACAGACCTTTGGGGGTCTGATTTAGTGAAACGTAGTAGTCATAGGATTGTCATTTTGGCAAAATAAATTTCAAAAGACAGTTTCTTCCACTATGAACCAAAATCTTTACTAAGCTTCAATTTTCAAAACATAGTAGGAATCCTTTCAAACTTCCACAGTAAAACTAGTTCACAATGACTTTTTTTTTTTTTTTTTTTTTGTATTGGATCTGAGGCAACAGCTAGCATCTGGAATGCAAAATAAAGTTCTGAAGCAGCACAACATGAAGGCTATAGTATTGTACTGGCCAAATGGGACCAGGCTTTTTGCTACCTGTTTGTCATATTCATTTTTTGTCATAACAAAAAGGGGTTAGGGGTTAGAAGATAAAGGAGTGAGGTTAAATAAAATATTATGATCATCCATGTTGGCCTCTCTCAGCTCTACTAAGACACATAAAAAGACAGAAACAAATGACATTCAAGGTTAATTGGCTCGTTCAAATTCAAGTTTCATGTTTAGACCATGATTCAGTATCACAATTATGCGGTTTCATTTCCCTCAGAATGTCAGTAAAGAAGGCCAGCCAAATAGCTCAACAGATTAAAGCACCTGCAAGCAGGCACAAGGGCCAGGTGTTCAATCCCTGGTCTGATCTAGTAGTGAAACCCTGAACACCCTATACACCCTTCTCTAGAAAAATACAAAAAAAAAAAAAAAATGTCAGTAAAGAAATGAGACTCAGCTCTGCCTGGTTCTTATCTGTGTGTGTTTTCTGTAACATAAGAAACACCTGACTGGGGCAGGGGAGATGGCTCAGTGGAATAAGTGCTTCCTTGGCAAGCGCAAGGACCTGAGTTCAATCCCTGGTTCCGCAAGTCTGATCCTGAGTCTGATCCTCAGTACCACATAAGAAACACCTGAGATAATCAACTTACAAGTAGAATAAGTTTACCCTAGTGCAGTTTTGGAAGTTTTGGGGCACTCTCTGTTAGCCTTGTTTCTTTGGTTCTGTACAAAGGCCTCACATCACTGTGTGCACACATGGAAAACCAAGGATGCTTAGCTGATGGCCAAGAGGTGATAGAGGGGAAGAAAGGGAGAAAGGAAGTGACAATAAGGAGGCCGGGGCCTACCTCTCCCTTCCAGGACATGCCATCAATAACCTAAAAGGCTCCCACTAGGCCCTACCTCTTAAAGCCTCTACCTCCAAAAGAATTAAACCTAGAGAACAAGTTCTAACACATGGAATAATGCGTATACTCAAACTATATATCATCCAAAGATCAATCTTTAAGTATTTTCAGATTATGTTCCATGAAGCCCTAGACTCTCACTGCTATATCAGCTGCCCTTATCCAACTGTACAAGTACAATATTTACCTCATTTATATACTGCATTGCAGGTTAGACTTTAATTGGAGATGGGAAGATGGAGCAGGAAGTAATAAGCCAATGAAAACAACCTACTTTGAAATCATTGGTCTCCTCCAAGCAATAACAATCCAATATAAGAGAGAAAATACCCTCAGTAGTAAGGCCTTCTCCATTCACAGAACAACCCGTGAAAATGTTACAGGACTACATTGTTAAGTAATTTGTTCTTATAGCAGGAAGATATCTACATTGTGTAACTTCCTCTCTAGTTCTGTTCTCTCAGACCACAGAGGAGAAAGCTAAGACTTTCTATCATGAAAGTCTTGGGAGGCAATTAAAAGTGCATGACTTTTCTCTATTGCTCAGTCAGAAATGTATAGTTCCTTGATGTTTGGACAGTTGTTCTACCTCACTCGTTCACCTCGGGGCACACTACAAGGTTTTGAAATATCACGTCTTTCCCTAAGACCCAGGAAAGGCAAGATCAGTATCAGTCAAACATTCGAAGGTGTTTGATTTATAAGTAGTACTATTTTTATAAGTAGTATAATTGTAAAAGTAGTAATACACTCTAAAAAATTGATCAAAAGTATAACATACATGAACCAGTAAGAGTCACATCTATTATTATAATCAAATGTTTGTATACTGTACATTATTATATTGATATACTTTTATAATACTAGAAGTGAAGTAGATTTGTTTTTATCATAAACACCATAAACACAAACAGATAATGCAAAGTGCTATGAGAATGAGATAACTCCATTGTCACTAGGTGACAAAGATTTTTAGCTCCATTATAGTTTTATGGGACCAAACATCATATAAGCAATTTGTCTTTGGTTTTAAGATCATAATATTGTGGATGACTGTAATACTTCGCGATGTTATTTTCATAGTGATGACAATAATGGTTCTGCTGGCATAAAAAGGCTCAAATTTTATCCTTAACTGTTCTGAGCCTCAGTGAACTCATCACACTACAGACTATTGGAACTCTCAGTGAGTATTACACAGCCTCAGAACTATTCTAAGCTGAAACACTGATATCCTTCCATTTTTCCTTTCTTTTCTTTTTTCTCTGTATTTAGGACAGGTTCTACGGGGTCTCACCACGTAGATCGGATTCTGCTGCTTTCAGCCTCCCAAGTGCTGGGATCATAGGCGCGCACCAACCACGCCACCTCCATCGCCATCTCAGCGTGCCCCGGGGGCGGAGTTGGCACAGTACGGAATGATTGAACTCCAGCCCCTGCGCTCAGGCGCGTTAGTACGCTGAGCTATCAGGCCGGCCTTGATATCCTTTCGTTTTCTTAACAGTAATTTCAGTGGAATTCATTAGTAGCAGAGAATGAGGAAATACCATGCAAATTCCAAGATTTTGGAATTGTACCACTTTTAACACAAAACTGTTGCTTTTTAAAGACTTTATTTGTACACTTTAAATATACATAATAAGATTCATCATAGAGATTTTGTACCAGTGCATGATACATCTTGCTTCTTTTTTACCCATTCTCCTCCCTTCAGTCCCTGTTCTTCCCCTTGCTTAGAAAGCTTTGTCTCTATTTTGTCCTTCTTTTCTCATTTATTTTTCTTTTCCTTTTGTTCTTTTCCCCCTCCCTCCTTCCCCTTTCCTTCTGAACAATTGACCTGGCCTCATATAACAAAAAGGCTGTAATTCCCTTTTCTCAACCCTAGAACTTTTCCTCAGAATAGTGGATTTGGCCAGACATTTCTATTTGGTCAGACCTCTGAATCTTCAGAATGTCACTATAGAAACTTTGGATAACAACATGGTCAGCAACCCAGGTACAGAGAAAACAACTATATGACAATAGTTAACAGCTCAAAAAGTGGCAGTGACCTTCCCATGGAGGCAACTAGAGCAACAGAAAACCCTGGCTAAAAGTAAAATGTCGAGGGAAGACTTCAGAACCCACACCTACGGGTGCACCAGAGAACAGCAGAGAAGGGATGGCTCATATTCTGCCGTTTGGTACAAGAGGCTCTGGGTCCAGCAGGCTAGAGAACACTTAAAATTACTATGCCCAAGATCCACCATCAAATAACACTTCATGGCAGGTGAGAGAGTACATGCAGCTTTGTGGAGAGTTTTCCCACACGCTGCTCAAAAATGTCTTTATGCTTCTGGCTGCTGCTGGATTAGCCGCTTACAATTTCTGCTTCTAGTCTCCAGTGAACTCTAAATGCAGCAGCCTAGAAGGGTGAGTGTAGTTCACAATTTAGTACTGGAAGAAGTTCAGAGGTTCCTAACACAAATAATAGATACTTGAGGAATCCAAATGCTAATTACTCACATTTGATCATTGCCCATTATATATACACATGCCATTATCTCACTGTATCTCACAAATTCACAACTGTAATGCGTCAAATAAAAATAAGCCTTCCTATAATGAGCCTGTTGACATAGGCTGAGAGCTGGGGAATTCCTTGTATAGTCCAGGCTTTTTTCAATTTTTTTTTTGTCCTTTTGAGACAGGGTCTTTTTGAGACAGGGTCTCACTATGCAGTTCAGGCTTTAACATGTAAATTGTGCAGCATACATTTTAATTCAGTTTAAAAAAAAACAAATTAATAGTTGAGGGGTAAAAAGGCAATTCAGGAAGAGATCAAACTAAGCCAACTTCTCTTTGCCTTTTAGACAGTAGCTGAAAACTTTATCAAGTATTTGAGGATCGTTAAAAACATTTGTTTCATCCTTTTTGAAAGCGTCTAGGCATATGTTCACATAACCATTGATGACAATGAGAAAGTTTGTGCTTTGAAATTCAGAGAAGAGTCTACTGAGAGAGCTATAGCTCTTTAAGCATCTGCAGCCTTCTTTAACATAAGAAATTTGATTTTTCAGACAAATAAGTATTCATCTGCAGCTTGATGATTTCTCCAAGGCACTATCTTCTATAATACAAATACTTATGGTATTTGTTATATAAACGCGTAACTATGGTAAGATTAATTGTAAATGAGTGTGATTTTTAAATATACTTGAGCTAAATGATATGAGATCCTAGTATAGAACATTCAAACATTACATGATTAAATTAAAACAGCTGGTGGGCTTGATAGCATAGGAAGAGGTTTTAAAAAACTAGCATTTAAGTCTTATGTGCATTTGAGAGTGCTAATTATTTAAGGAAACAATTTAAATTATTAACCCTGAGAGGAAGTCTTCATCAATAAATCTTAAATCAATAAAAAGTTAACTGAACATATGAAAAGCTAATCTGTCAAGCATTGGATAAAAGGAGAGACATAAAGTCAAATTCCCAATTAAAGGATTGCAAAGCAAGTACTAATTCAAATATAAACAAATATCTGCATTTAATACTATTCTTGGCTACTATATCATCTCTAAGACATTTGAAATTTTTACTCAAAAGTTCAGCCACCCCTATAAATTTTAAGATTTGGGACAGGAAAGATGAATGAATCCCAGAACTTTTCCCATAATCTGGATAATAGTAGGAACACAACAACCACTTTTGTTGTTGTTGTTATTATTATTATTATTATTATTATTATTATTATTTTGATCTTTTTAAAGACACGGTCTCACAAACTTGCCTTGAGCTTACTTTGTACTCTTGGCTGGTCACAAGCTCACAACCATCCTGCTCCATCAGCCTCCCAAGTGCTGGAATTACAGGAGTGAACCACCACGCCTGGGAGGAACCATTTACTAAGGTAATAAATGAGAAAGTTATTCGTACAAAGTTATTCAGTCAGTATGTTCATTTAATTATATAATCCAGATATTCTAATTCTTAGAATTAGAATTAATTAAGTCTTAAAATTAAGATATACATTACTTTAGAATAAATTATCTTAACTTAATGGTAGATACACATACATTTATAAGAAATAATACACAGAAATCCTATATATCCTTTGTTATTTTTCCCTAATGATAACATAGTTTAAAATTTAGTGTAGTGTAATACCAGGGCTCTGACATTGACAGCTGAGGTATAAAACTTGCTTCTCACATATTTCTTGTCATACATTTACAAACATACTCAGACCCTTCTGCTATATACACCTCTTCTTTAATTCCTAGCAATCAGGAAACCAGGGAGATGAGTCAGTGGAATACACACATCCCTGGCAAGTATAAGGGCCTGAGTTCAATCCCCAGTTCTGCAAAAAAAAAAAAAAAATCTTAGCAATCAATTTCTTCTTATTTATATATTCATCTCTTTTCAATAATGTCATATAAATACAATCAAGCAATAGGTATGTTTTTAAGGCTGGCTTTTTTTATTTGACATAATTTTTCATCACCTCTTCCAAGTTGTTGCACAGGTCAGTCATTTGCTTTTACTACAGAATAGCATGCATATAGTACATTCTCCTATGGTTTAATCAGTTCCTCAGTCTAGGATATCAGAATTGTTTCTAGCTTTGGGCTGCTATGAATAATGCTGTAAATATTCATCTATAGAGTTTAATGTACATAAGTTTCTATGGATCAGTGAGATAGCTCAGTGGACTAAGCACCTGCTTTGGCAAGCTCAGGGACCAGGGTTTCGATACCCAGTGCCACATGCCATGCCAGCCTCACCCCTGAGGTGTGCTGAGCCAGCAAATGAGTCTGGGCGTAGTGGTGCACGCCTGAATCCCAGCACTGAGGAGGCTGAACCGGAGGATCACTATGACTCCGAGTTGTGTAGTGAGATCCTGTACCAAATACATCAAATGAAAAAATAATAATAATGTTTCTATTTACCTGAGTTAAGTGTTCAGAACTATGATTACTGAGTAATGCAGATGGTTGTATGTTCAGTCTTTTAAGAAACCATTAAACTGGTTTTCAATATTGTCCTACGGTATTCTAGATTCCCACCCGCAATATACAGTGATCCAGTTACTCGATACTGTCGCTGCTATGATACAAGTGTAGCGATAGTTTGTCATTCTTTTCATTTCCTTGATGACTAGTAATGTTGAACAACTCATGTGCATTTTGCTGTCAGTATCGTTAGTGAAATATTTGTTCATAGCTTTGATCAGGTTGTAATTGGGTGGGTCACTTTTGCTTATTTGTGTGGTGCAACTAGTGTTTATTCTATATAGTGTTTATGTATTTATTCTAATATGTAGTATAAACAATATTAAATGTCATTTATTCTATATATTACTCATTGTAGGATATTTGGTTTATAAATATTTTCTCCCAAGAGGTAAACTGCCTTTTCATCTCTTTAACAAGATTCTTTTTATTTGATCAAATCAAATTTATTACTTTTTTTTTCTTTCATAAATAGATTGTGATTTTTTTTTGTGTGAAGTCTAAAGTATATGTTAGAGGGCCAGAGGAATAGCTCAGTAGAATAGGTGCTTGCCTGGCAAACACAAGGTCCTGAGTTCAGTCCCCAGTACTGCAAAATAAATAAATAAATAAAGCATACCCTAGCCTTGTTCACTAAGGTTTTCTGCTAATTTTTGAAAATATCTATAATTTTATAGTTTACTTTGTGAACATCTTGAGTTCACTTTTGTAGGAGAGGTGAGACTTAATGTCACGGGATGTCACAGTTGTTGTTTGCTGGTGGCTACTGGCCCATGGATGTTCGATTGCTCCAGCAACTTTGGTGAAGATTACATTTTCTCCATGGACTTGTTTGCACCTTCATTAAAAGTCAGTGTAGCATATTTATGTGGTCTAGACATGTAAGTCTTTCTATACTATTCTACAAATAAATATGTCTGTCTGCAAGTAAAGCATGGTCTTTATTAGTATAGCTATATAATACATCTTACGTTTGATACAATGATCCTCTTTATTTGTGTCCTTCAAAGTTGTTCAGTAACTTCATTGCTTGTCCCTTTTTGTAAATATTGGAGAATAATTTTGTCTGTGTCTTTAAAAGTACAGAATTTTGATACTATTTTGCATTAAGCTGATATATTAAATGGGGGAGAGCTGACACCTTGAACCTTCCTCTAGATTATTGTTGTCTTTTTATTTATTTATTTATTTTTCTTTCTGCATTATTTTCCATTTATTTAGACTTCATTAATGATAACAGAATTTTGCAGTTTCCACTGTATGAGACCTGCACAGGTGTTTTTAGCATACCTCAATAAATGTTTTAAGTAATTTTAATTGGTATTGTGCTTTCTGTGTGACTATTAATTCATTGCTAGGATTCAACAACACAATTTATTGCTGATGTTTATTTTGACTTGATGAACTAATTTCTCCAAGGTTTTCTTTTCCTATGAACTCCTTAGAACATTTTAGGTAGACAATATGGCCATCTGCAAATAGAGGCAATTTTGTCCCTTGATATCCAACTAAAATGTTTTCTATTTCCATTCCTTGTTTTGTTCAATGAGCCCAGATTTTCAGAACAATCTTCAGTTATGAGCGTGCACATCTTTGCATCCTTTCTAGTCTTGGGGAAGAAAGTAAACATTTTTATTATTAAATGTAAAGTTAGTTTACAGTGCTTTTCATCGAGATGAAGTTACCCTGTATCTTATCATATTTTTAATCATAAATGGATATTGAATCTTTTCAAATGCCTTTGCCTGCATCATTAAGATATTCATGTGATTTTTCTTGTCTAGCTTGTTTATATGATGGATTACATGTACTGATTTCTCAAAAACTGAATCAGCCTTAAATGCATAACTAAAACTAAAAACGCTGTGTCATCATACGTGTAGTTGAAATTCATTTTATAATAAGTATATTGTATCTGTAGTCATGAAACATATCAATCTGTTTGTCATAGGAGAATACCTTTAAAAATGTTTTGAGAAATGTTCCATCATTTTTTATTTCCTAGAAAATATTATGTGGAAAGGCAAGGTATAGGTTTCATATGTGTAATTTTACCTACTTGGGAGGATAACACATAAAGATCATGAGTTCAAGACATGCCTGGTCAACATAGTAAAACTTCATTTCAAGCCAATAATAAATAACCTAATATAAAAATGAAAAAATAAAAGGCTGCATAATTTTTCTTGATTGTAGAGATGGAACTCAGCCTTTTCACTGAGTACATCTCTGCTTTTCTTATATTTCTTTTCGAAATCAAGCAAAACATAAAAGCATTACTTCTCTTCAGTTTCTCACCGTTTCCACTTATTGTCTTAAGCATTTTTGTAAATAGACTTACAACCACATCAGACAGATAACAATATTTTGTCTCACCCCTCACACATAATTTTAAGAACTTTGAAAGACAGACAATCTATTTTAATAAGCTGTATTTTTGTTTGCTTGTGTTCTTTCTTCTTTATTTATTTTTCTTTTTTAATTTATTTTTTATTTTCTTGAAGTACAAATATCAATCAGACAGTTTCAAGACACCTTAACAAGACAGATTCAATAGATTAATACATTGCAAACTCATAATGTTTTGGTATCGTACAAGGTGCATACATGATATACTTACAGATATTATTTTAGCAGATGTCTCTTATCAGTAAATTAAGAGTGTAGCTGCTTACTTATTTTTTATACCTGAATTATATCAAAAATTCAATAATTATTTTCCTAGTGGATGACCATAGTACTAGAAGCCGACATAATATCCTGTCCAACCACCATTAGTGCAGATCTTGCCTCTCATAGGATTATGTAGAAGCACAGCGTTATCT